>MNCI01005809.1:58945-76947 GCA_015680685.1 Gnetum montanum
TGGTTATTGAAATGGGGGGTATCCCCCATAACCAATCAGTTGAGTATGGCAAGGATTAATAAATGAAAGATAAGGATCATTGCATGTTGGAAGTATTTGAATTGGTCTATACTTATCCCCTCAGGGTTCACACACTTGATTGTAATAAGCATAGTGGGGCACTTCATACAATGTAGTACCCGGATAGCGAGTTGACCCACTATGATGTTGGTGACCATTAGATGGTATGCAAGGATTAGGATGATGCCTCCTATGGTTGTGTTCATTGGGTTGTATGGTTGTTGAAGTGTTAGCTGGTGGCCCTGATGAAGTTATATGAGACATTGAGTTCGAAGATAAGGATGCACCACAGTGTGGGACTTGTGCTGGGTTGGAAGATGCAGTGGCCTTTGAATTATGTTGTCCCTTCTTACGGCCATGTTTAAAGAAAGGACGCCTTTGATGTTGAGGAGGCTTTTCACTGTTGTTAGTAGTAGTAGCACAAGTGTTGTTCGTGGGTTGTTGCTATGGTACAAACACCTTAGGAACAGTTGGTGGCACTGTGAAAGGATGGAAAGGATGAGAATGTTGATGTTTCCACCTTGAGATTTGTTGATTTCTCCTTGTCACGATCAGGGACCTTTGTTAAGTTGAAATTTTGGTCCCGTTGATGTTTTTCAACACTCTCCCATCTAGCTAATTCTCCTTCTTCTTTTGCTACCCGCTTAATACGTGCTTGGATTTGATGGGTTTGTAGTTCATATAGTTGACCTTGGGCATACGTTCCTAAGGTCTCTCTTGTTTCATTACGTAGCCCATCAATGATATGGTACATTAGCCTTTCCTAGGAAAACCCATGGCCCGGACAGTTGTTTAATAGTGAATAATATCTTTCTAAGGCCATGTCCAAGGGTTCATGTTTTGCTTGTTTCCATCCTTGGATTTGTTTCCTCAAGGCTAACACTCTTGTGTAGGTTTGATATTTTTCGGTAAAAACTTCTACCATTGTTGACCAACGTCGTATTGAATTTGGTTTTAATGATCTATACCATACTTTAGCTTGGTCAACGAGGGTCATAGGAAAGAGCTTAAGTTTTGTCAACTGTTATCAATGTTATTCCATGTGTAAGCATCATAGAAGGCTAGTAAATGTTGATGCGGATCTAAGTCATAGCCTCCTGAAAATTTGGGAAAGTTATTTAAATCGAGCCTGGGTAGATGGCTCTCTTTACGATGCCTACGTGAGATTTGAACAACCTCTTGTATTTGCGTTAGACTTGTAGTGGCCAATGGGGGTTCATCATCATCGGGTAAGTCAGGATTTCGTGTGTTGTGATGACATTGTTTTTGTTCATGCTTATAGGAAACTCCAACTTCAGGTTATATACTCCAATCTTCATTGTCATATAGTTTGTTGGTTCTCCAATGAACTTCCTCACTAAGTGTGGCATTATTATTATCTTGTAGGAGAGGCATTGATGTGAAAATGTGTGTGAATTTAGGCGTGACTTTTAATAATTATTTCTTCTTTCTAAGAGATGTATCGTTAAGTTCTTTACAGCAACCTTGAATGATATAACTATTCTAGATAACTAACACCGTCCCCGATAACAGCGCCAATGATGAGTGACGAGGTACCCCTACACTCAACCATACGAAATGAGCGTAGCATGCGTGATCCGGTCGAACTCCAAGACGGACTAGTTGTGGCACCTAGATAGTTATCCTTAGGTCGCAGTTCATTGTCTTCCCACCTAGACTAGTATTTATATTTGTCACGTATGGTTTAGTCCAAAGTAAGGTGTATGATGTGTTCGTAATTCTAACGTTACTCCTGAAGGTAGTGGAAAATAATATTAACTAAGCTAAGCTAGAAGGTAAAGGGGAAGAGAATCTAATCTAGCCTAAGTGCGATGAGCAACCAATTCCTTGATCAACCGTACACATCTTGGACCTCGTGCACAACTACCACTAGGATTACCAAGCGCAGATCCTAGGTACGCCACTAGGCTACCAAGTAGTCACACTTAATGCTTGTAATCAAGTCGTACTCGTACCACGTTACTAGCCTAAGTGCAATGAGCAACCGATTCCTTGACTAATCGTACACATCTTGGTGCATGACTACCACTGGGATTACCAGGCCTAGATCCTAGGTACGCCACTGGGTTACCAAGTAGTCACACGAAGATGCTCATAATCAAGTCGTACTCATCCCATGTTAAAATAATTAAATAAACAAAGTGATTGCTGCAATGATGAAGTAATCTCGATCTTTATTGCCGGTCATGTGCATGTCCAATTACGTCACACTTGAATAAACGATGTTGTACAATTACATTCACCACACTGTGGGCAGACACAGGAAAATAAACTATCTCTAGAGTGGTCAAACTGCTAGAGCTTCACTACTTCTAACTCCTAACTAATAACTAATTATGAGCAAGGGAGAGATGCTTCTTATTTATGGACATTGCAGCGGACTGTGATATCGCATACGTGATATTGTAGGGAAGACGCGATATCGCGGGGGATGCAATATCACGACAGACAAGATATCGCATACGCGATATCGCATCCCATCAATGGGGAATATGAATAGAGAATATCATCCTACTAGAAAATTGTTATTTTAGATTAGGGCTAGATGTTTATTTAGTAGGGAATGGATTTTGATTAATGGGGGAGCTCAAGAAAATGTTATTTCATCTAGAGAAATTACCAAATTGGGATTGGTAACTAATCCTCATCCTAGACATTATAAGCTGCATTGGTTATTTAGAGATTTCTTTCAAAATATGAGGGAATAATGTACTTTGAAATTTAAAATTAGAAGTTTTCATGATGTTGTGAAATGTAATGTGCTTCCAATAGGTTCTACTAATGTAATTCTTGATAGACCTTGGAATTTTGACAATGGTGCTCAATTTGATGAAGTAAGAAATGTTTGGATTGTAGCTAGACCAAATGGAATCCATGAGTTGATTCCCATGATAGCTAAAAAAGTGAGGTAGCAAAGCTTACTTAATGCTTCCTTAATCCTTCTAGGAGAGAGGGAATACATTAAGGAACATGATGAAACAAGTTTTGGTTTTGTTGTTGTATCAACATTTGCTTCTAATTGTGATGATGTATAGGTTGGAAGTGTGTTAGGATTGAAGGAGCAATTTTCCAAGGTGTTCAAATGGAAATTGGATGGACTACCACAAATTAGGAATATACAACATTAGATTGATTTTGTCCCTAGTGCTACCATTTCAAACAAGAAATTTTATTGGATAGCACCAAATCATAAGGTTGAATTGTAAAAACAAGTAAAGGAATTACTTGCAAATGACTTTGTGAGGGAATCCATTTCACCTTGTGCAATTCTAGCTATGCTTGTGCTAAAGAAGAAAAATGATGATTGGAGGATGTGCATTGATTTCAAGGCAATGAATAGGATAATAGTAAGGTACATGTTTTCTATTCCAAGGATGGATGATATCCTTGATGTCATTACCAATGTGAAGATTTTTAGCAAAATTGACTTGAAGAGTGGTTGCCATCAAATATAAATCAAGCATAGTGATGAATGAAAGATAGCTTTCAAAACACTGGATGGATTGTTTGAGTGGTTGTTCATGCCATTTGGGCTCACTAATGAACTTGCTACATTCATGAAGTTGGTGCATGATGTGCTGGACTTTATTAGTAAGTGTTGTATGGTTTTTTTATTATGACATTTTGATGTACAGCTCTAATGACAAAGGGAACTTGGATCACTTGAGGATGGTGTATCTTAAATTGGAGAAGGCATAGTTGATGATTAATGTAAAGAAAAGTTATTTCTTCTAGAGGGAAATCACATATTTGACACATGTGGTTTCTAAAAATCAAATTTGGATGGAAGCTACAAAGGTGAGGGAAATTAGAGATTGGCTAACTTCTAAGAATGTTTGGGGGGTAAGATCATTTCTTAGTAGGTTTTTATATAAGGTTCATAAAAAATTTCAGTGATATTTCTTGGCCTATGTTTTCTTTGTTGAAGAAAATTAAATATTTTAGGTGGTATAATGAAACCCAAAGGAGCTATAACTTGCTAAAAACAAAAATAACCAGTGAATTGATGCTTGCACTTCTAGATTTTCAGAAGCTCTTTTAGATGGAAATGCATGCAAGTGGACTTACCATTGATGGGGTACTTTCACAAGCAGATAGGCATGTTGCTTTCTTTTCAAAAAATTTAAATCATTTAAGGCAAAAATATAGTATATATGATAAGAAGTTGTACATTATTCTTTAAGTAATCAAGCATTGGAGGCATGAATAGTTGTCCAAGGAGTTCACTTTAATGATGGGCCCCAAAGCACTACAATTTCAAAACTCTCAAAAAAGTTGAGTGTAAAGCACATGAAGTGGGTTGCACAATTACATGAGTTTAATTTGTGTTGAAGCATAAAAGTGGGTTTGTGGCTAATGCATTGTTCAGGGTGCATGAGGTTAATTTCAATGTACCTCATGTGGAAGATATGGATGATTTTGTTGATTTGTATGAACATGATTATGATTTTGGGTGGATTTGGAAAAACATCAAAGAGCCATTGTTGAGTAGTATAGACTAGTGGAGGGACTATCATATTCAAGATGAACTATTATTCAAAAATGGAAAGGTATGTGCTTCTAATTGTGACTTTAGGAAGAAGATTTTGTTTGAAAAGCATTATACTAGCATGACAGGTCATATAAGCAAGGATAAAACATTAGAGCTTGTGGGTAGGCATCATTTTTGGCCTAGTATGGCAACTAAAGTTTCAAAATTATGAAGGAGTATTTGACTTGTCAAAAGTTCAGAGGAGGTAAAGGAGTGGATGGACATTACATGTCTTTGCCAATTCCCAAGCGTCCATGGGAAAATATGTCAACAGATTTTTTAAGTGGTATTCCAAAGACCAAAATTGGGAACGATGTAATTTTTGTTATTGTGGACAACTTTTTCTAGATGGCATACTTCACTTTGTGCAAAAAGGTGAGTGATGCTTCTCATGTGGCAAATTTATTTTTCTAGTATATTGTGAAGTTGCATGATATTCCTTTAAATATTGTTAATGATAGAGACTTCAAATTCACAAGTTAATTTTTGAGATCCCTTTCGAAGATTTTAGGAAAAAAATTAATTTTTTCTAGTACATATCATCCATAATCTAATGGAAAAATGAAGGTAATGAATAAATCCTTGCTAAACATTTTAAGGTGTTTGTGTAATGGATAGCCAAACAAGTGAAAAAACTTATTATGTATGCTGAATTTTCATCCAATAATGCTTTCCATGTTACATTGGAAAAGCCCATTTAAGTTGAATTATGATTTTTGTCCTAAGATGGTGAACACATTGAAGAGCTTTGATGGTGACGCTTAACTTAGTACTAATTTTTTACAATAGATCAATGATTTCTATGCACAAGTGAAATCAAATCTTGAGAAGAAGATTGAAGAAAAAGTCCTCAAGAGGAATGAGGGCAAACAGAAGACAAATTTTACTATTAGTGAAGTCCTCAAGAGATTAAGGGATGTTAACTTCTCCAAGTTGAAAGCTAAGAAGATGGGGACTTTCAAAATTAAGGCCAAGATTAATGATAATGCTTTTGAGATTGAATTACCTAATGATGTTGGTATGTATTTTGTATTTAATTTTTCAAATCTTGTGCACTATCATGGATGAGTTGATGAGAAGACCATACAGAGTATCATCGATGAGTTGAAAGGGGTTATTGATCAATCCAAGCCTTCAATAGAGAAGAGGACAATCATACTAAAGTAGAGAAAAGGTTCAAGCACTCAGAGTGTGAAGAGGCATGAGTACTTGATCCATTTGGAGGATCAATCAACTGATGATGTTAAATGGGTCCATGAGACCAAACTTCATGAGTGGGGGATCGCTGCTACCTCTACTCCCTTGGTTACATAAGTTCACTTTTTTTAAGGGTGGAAGAGTTGGTGTAGGAATACCTCTTATGATTCCCTTGTTCTCTTTCCTAGGTGTGGTCTTTGTAGGTTTTCATATTTGTGGAGACATCTTAGAGATTAAAGAGATGTCTTGTCTGAGATCTAGATTCTCAATGAGCCTAGGAACATTAGAAGACATCTAGGATGTGTGATAGTCATCCTAGGTGAGATGTCTCATAGGAGAGTGAGACATCTTAGAATGATGTGAGATGCCTCAACTATTGTGGAGATGTCTCAAGCCAAGGTGAGATGCCCCACCTGCATGTTTAATTTAATAATGAGACAATCCAAAAAGACAAGATATAATCCAAACGAGTAGAGAAACTTCCAAAATTATCCATTCCAATTTAAGAAATGGTTAAAATGATGGAGAAAAAGATATAAACATTGTGGGATCTTCAAGTTGAGCTTGAGAAAATTTTTCTAGACTTTTTGTTGTGTCAATAAATATTGGTTTTATTTCATGCTTGTACCACTATGAGATGAGAGTGGAGAGTCAGAAGAGCACATGTGAAGAGTGCATGAGTGGGTATGTAGCTCTAGGTCAATTGTGTATGTTTTGGCCTAGTGTCTCTTATGTACTTGTGTGTTGGATCTCAGTATTAAGTTATGGGAGAGATTCTCTATTGGTTGTGTCTTGCATTGAGAACAACCATTGTCTGGTTGTAGAGCCTCATGCTCTATAGCATCGTTTGAGTGTTTTTGAGAGGTTGTTGGATGTTTTGTGGGTTGTGGAACCTTCTTGTAATCTTAATTTCAATAATTAAATATAGTTAGTTTTTCTTGTTTTCTAGCATATTGATTTATCTTTTATAATATTTGGATTTAGAGGGCTTGAAGGTTAATTTATAGTGGAGTGAACCAGCTCTAGTTCAAGCTCCTTATGTAATCTTTCAAGAGTCCATTCATTATGTGTTGCATTCATATATTTTTCCTTGACTTATGCGGTGAGTTTGAACTAAATTTTTTTTCTATTTTTATTTTTTGTTGTCTAAGAAACAATTTGAATTTACAACAAAAACTCTACATGATGACGGCAAGACTTTACTCAGTAAAATATTCAACTCAATAAAATCAATATCTTCATAAGAACATAAAAGCAAATCAATGTAAGAGTTACCTTGAGGTCCTGTGAAAGTAAATGTTGAAGATTAAGGAAATCTAGCAAGACCATTACAAATTAGAAGATCAAAAGTTTTTATTCATTTTAATAGTTTTTAACCCATCTTATTAATAGTGCCATTTGCATAATGTCATGTTCAACTATGATTTTCAACAATGTCCACACTACCAACATTATATTGCCACTAAATAATTTTTGTTTGTTGTGAACCTATCCTTGCAATAGAATCTTCACAAATAAATACTAATCCTTTTGTTAAAAATTCTACAATCTTTGCCTAAGAACCAAAAAGGATAATTACAAGACAACTCTATAGGATCATATGATGTAGCATCTTTAGAAGCAAAATAACTTATGGCAAGGAAAGCACAACCATGTTGACATAAGATTTTTTGCCAAACATATTTTTTATGATCATCAATTTATTCTAAAAGCACATAATTTTTAAGAGATTTTCTCATTAACATTGTAATGCTAGCAAAATGTTTGCCTCTTTGCCCTACTCTTGTATTTTTTGCTATAAATTTAATAACTCCAAGAACTATAAAATCTATAGAACCAACATCTTCCCAAGTTTCAACAAAACCAAAAATATGAAAGCTATCAAAGAAGCTAATACTATTCAAAGCAACAACTTTATTTGCAATTCCACCATCAATGCTAAGAAATCTACACCTTAAAAAAATAACTTTATAAGTTACATTACACATTAACATTAATAAGTTACACTACCTAGGATCAATGTTCCAATTAGATAGTAAAACTGATAAAGATATAAGAAGTAGGATTGAGGTAGGATGGTCAAAATAGACACAAGCTAGTTATGATCTATTTGATAAAAGAATCCTAATAAAACTAAAGGGAAAGCATGAATAACAAGTAGTGTAGTAGAAATGCAAATGATTAGATGGATGTTGAATGTTACCTAAAGAGATAAACTACACAATAAAAACATTTGAGGAAGACTTGAAGTGGCTTTTATTTTAGATTAGTTGTATGAATAACATTTTAGATAGTTTGGGCATCTACAAAGAAGATAAGATAACAAACCTATAAGAAAGGTTGCCACATCACTATTCTAGGAAAGCCATCAAAAAGAGGACCAAAAAAGATATGGAGAAAATGATTAAAAAGGATTTGGAAAAATTGCAAATAAGCAAACATCTAGCTTTTCATAGAGATGAATGGGGGGGGGAAACAATTTATGTAGTTGACCCCATGTTGTTGTGACAAGGCTAGGATATAATGACACAATATCGTGTTATCAAATGAAATAGTAGTCTTTAACTTATTCTTCAGTTTTCCATAGGAATCAACTATCTCTTTTGATGTGAATATAACCTATTCATGAAGCCTAGTCTTTGTGATCAAGACAAAAAATCTTTAAATCATTAGCCATTCTAGAATTGCATCCATAATTTGCCTCAAATGAAGTTTGACTAATGCTATAATGGATTGATTCATTATATGTAAATTTGTCATGTGTTATCAAATCCTCACAAATATTAAAATTCTTCTCATTTATGCATCTTAAAATGTTGCTTAAACTTCTACTTATTACTTTAGTTTGCCCATTACTTTAAGGATGAAAGTTGAAAGAGAAATTTGATTTTTTTCTATAATTATCTAGGAAGTTTTCTTGTGTATATAACTTTATATGATCTTTTGTTAAATTATTTTTAATTTTTGCTTATGCTTGTGCTACCAACTTTGCTTTGCTTTGAATGAGTAAAAGGAGGGGGGATGTCAGAAGGGCTACTTCACTTTATACATCTTTAGATGCATGAAACTTTGATAAAACTTAAGTAGAAATTTATAACTCAACATTACCCACTAGAATTAAACCTATAGCTTGGAGTTTCTAAATCAAGAGTCTTACCACTGCTAAGATCTCATTGTTAAATTGTAAAATACCACCTACTAACTTTTAAGTTGAATTCTTCCTTTAAAAAAAACAAAAACAAAGAAGGAATCTTCATTTTGAGTTTCATTACAAGAATTTATTCTCAAGAAGAACTTGTGATCAAAATTCAAATGAGAGTAAGCCTCTAGAATCCATCAAAGATAACTCACTGATTGTTAAAAGATATTCCATGCCCAGGTTCTGTCATATCTTCATTGGCCAACAAGTGCTTGGTAAAGGATTACATTGACGCATTTAGACACACAAACCAAGAATCCAACAAAGAAAGAAGTTAAGCCGCCCTAATTTTGTTCCTTGACATCGCATTCCATTCCATTCCATCCCATCCCACCATGGGAGGACTTAGGGACAAGCATATGTGTACACCAAGCATTCAAAGCTCAGTGTATTTATTCTCCGACCAAGTAAAAACTCAGCAAGAAGCTTGATCCAATCTAGGAAGGCGGTTTTGAATGAAAGTGATGTCGCGTTTGCTTGCAAGGTGGGAATGGTTAAATCTAGGGTAAGAAGAAGAAGTTGATGATGGTGGTGGCTCCACATTCTCTTGGTTGTCCAGCTTCCTTTGGCTTGGGATTGGTCATAGGCCTTTGCTTTATCCCTTAAAGTCTCACGGTCACATGCCCTCAGCCACACCCAGTACTTTCCAAGGTACGGTTCCTGGAGTTTGCCATAGAATCAAGACAAAGCAAAATAGGCCCACGATCATATGGGAATCTGGCCACTTTTGGCCCCTTTCCACGGACTTGAACTTGTGCAATGTAATTTACCTCAGAGATTCCTTGGAGTACGATGCTGTACATATCCGTGTTAGCTCCGTAAAGGCCAAATGCTGCACTGTAATTCATGATCTCTCTCCCCCTCTTTTGTTTTTTGTTTTTCTTTCCTTGCCCTTTCTTTTTTCCCCTGTAATTGAGCCTTGTGTTTCGTGGAAAGTGGCCGACATTTTTTACTGTGCTTTTGCTAAATGATAACGTGCTGTGTCATGGGGCTGGGTCAGGTCTGGTTAATGTTATCCCTGGGTGGAACGCTTCTAGATGTGATCGTGTCCTGATCTCCTTGGGTTGCATGTTTGGGTTTACATTATTCTTTGATGTGAGGTATTTGATTTTGTTTATGGGTTTTTAATGTTTTTTTGTTTGGTTTCATTGGTGCAGTATGTATCATGCTGACACTGCTGACCCAGTCTTCCAGAATTTTTAAATATGGTAGAACAGTATGCCTTGGCTGTTGTACGTAATCCATGTGATAATGTCCCCGATTATTTTTTTTGGGTTTTTGTGCTTTTTGGGAATGTTGTTATGGAGCAGTGTTTATGTAAATTTCCAGTGATGTAGTTAATGCATAGCTCGAAAGGGTTTTTATGTCCGCTGACCTGCTGAGGTCTTTTGCTGCTGCCACTGAATGCTTTTTCAATGTGGTTACGATAAGTATCTTGATTATATCGTCCAGTGTTTTATTTTTTGTTTTAATTTCCAAATGTGTAAGATCCACCGACTGAAAATGGTTTTTTAGCTAGTATAAGTTTTCTGTAACTAGTGTAATGGCCTTCTGCTTTCAGAAAGTCAATTCTTATAGTATTGGTGCAGAAAAAAGGTATGTGCAAATATATCTTTATTCTTTGAATCTATGAATGTGCTGATCTCCTCCAAACTATGTTTTTCTGCGTGTCTAACCAGAGAAGTTATTAGCTGCTTTTCAAGAATATTATAATCATTTGTCCAACTTTAATTACAATGCTTTACTGTTTTTTTTAAACAAACAATTGTCATTTTCTTCATCCAGGGAAGCTTATAGTTCCAAGTTGGTATAATGTCTTGCAATAATTGCTTTGGAATCGTCGAGATCATGAACATGCAACTTCTTGTTGTAGTTAAGCTTTTACCATGGAATTTAAATCTCATACGTAGCATTTCTATGCAATTTATAAGTATTCACCAAGTGGGCTTGACCAAGAATTCATGAATGGAGAGACAAGCCATAAGTGCTTTAATATGTTTTTATGCCCTTGTGGTAAAAAAAATTTCCATTTCTGTTTTATCTTTGCTGTTTTCAACCATAAAAACAATTCCATGCTTTTCATGATGCCGGTGTCTAATGAACCAGGTGTCCAAGGCTTCTATGCATGGAACATTTTGGGAAATCCAAGTGTATCATTATTAGCATTATTTCCACGGTGGGTCTAAACATCGAATCAAATTAAATTGCATTTTGGAGCTTGGCATCTCTTATTACAAGATTCCTGCTTAACCCTTACAGAGTCCTTTACCTCACTTTAAATAAACTAAAATTAGAGGAGCATGGGAAGAAAAGTTCCAGAACGATTGGGTTTGCCAAAAAATCAATTAAAAAAAAAACCCAATGCAAGATAGACCAGGCAATAATAAAATTACTACTAAAATTCTTTAGTACAAACACCGAATAACACTTTGTGTGGAGCAGATCTGAGATGCTTTCTAGATAGCCATCATCTTTGATTTTTGGAGCATAAACTATTCCACTTCACATCTTCAAAAATTTCTTTACTCAAGCATGAAAAATATACCAGCAGATGGGGAACATAAATACCCGTATTTCTAAGTTTACCTGCTGGCAACTTTGTCAAAGCAAAAACGATCATCAAATACGAACTTCAAAAAGAAAAAGATAAGATGTAAAGATACTTTGTGACAAGGTTACATGCCATATCAATGTCAAGGACATCTTGGCAGATTTTGTTGCAAATCTACGCAAGATAATCCTCTTGACTTTGACGTGACGGCAAACATTGAAAGCAGCGTATGTTTGGATAAGCAGACCCAATTTCCCAAACACGCATTCCTCCTCTCCGCAATTCAATTCAATTCAATTTTCCATCTTTCCTATTTTACCGGCCACACCTACTTCCCATGCATTCCGGACCTGACCTGCTTTAACCGAAGTTCTTGAGCTTAGATTTAATTTAAAAAGCACTGTACTGTAACAATGAGTCTGTAAAGCCATTCAAACCCATCTGATTGGCAAACCTTTGATTATGGCTTCCACTGCTTTTCCACCTCAGTTGACTGGAAAGATATGATCAAAAAACAGGCAATGGACCAAGCTTTATGGATAAGATGTCAGATGAGATGGGACTAAGGATACAGTAATATGGACATGGATCATGATTCAAGGATGGATGTATGTGTGTGTGTTTTTTTTGTTCGTTTTTTTCATAATTTGCCCATGAATCCTGTTATGGCATTGGTTGGGTGTTTCTACCCAACATGTTTCTGGGTTTTGGTAAGGTTTCTGCTCCCCCAATGTGTGTGCAGAAAATGAAAGAAATCAGAATCCATAATTCCATGCCAAATGCTGAAATTCCAGATAAATGTCGCAAATTCTGACAAATGGTGCTCTAGGTTACTTTCAACACGTTAAGGATGTGGAATCAACACGTTAAGGATGTGCAACAGTAATGGACAAAGACTACAGAGGTAGGGCAATTAACTAACTCCCAAATTCCTTCTTGTGGGTAGGTGGGTAGGCTGTCAATGAGGCAGTTAGCTGGTGCTGTCACCACTCAGTCACTCACCAGAGTTTGAATCCTCAACCAAGGCAATAGTTTGAATACTCAACCAAGGTTTAGGGGTGATCATGTAGACTTCCTGGAAGGAGAGGGAGGACCCACATAGCAATTTAGCTTTAGTTTTAGCATTTGCAGACCAATTTTCATTTGATGCTACGAAATCATGGATATTTTGCATTCCCCGTGGATGTATGTTCGTTCAACCATACGTCACACGTGGTACTGGACCGACGGAGGGAAGGCGGCAGTCTCCTGCAGTTGCTTATAAAATGGGGTATCGAGGCCAGTGTTTCAACCAATCTGATTGAGAAGCGAGAAACATAACAGAAAACAGAGTTTTCAAGCGTGTTCTGAGTTTCAGAGCAGAGAAAAACAGGCAAGAAATCCATCTTTCTTGGCTGGTTTTTGCAGAAGCGGACTATATTGTATGGCAAGATTACACCGTCTTCAGATGATCGCTGGCTCTGGATTCAAGGGCATCCACAGGCTGCTAGTCAATTCTTCGCCCTCTGCACCAATTTCTGTGTTCAGGTACCAGTGCATTGTAATTGAATCCTCAGCTTCATTAGCAATAGTCTCAGATGCCCTTTTTTACAGTGTTTCCTAGCTTCCCAGATACTATTCCTATTATAATTTGTTTTCCCCTATTTCTGTCTAGTTTTCATCCATCTGATGTACCCATGTTACGTATCAGTTTCAGTTTCAAATTAGCCTTTAGCCTCAAGATCTTGTATGAAAGCCTATAATCCAAAGATCTGTTCTATCACAGTAGGTCCCTTCTATGATTTAGAATTCGATGATCCAAGGCATATTTAGTGCCTAGAAATTGAAATTTCTTTCTTGTACCCTTTTCCGGATTGTCAGATGTATGGGCTTGGGTTGCGAATTAATAAGAGCTAAGAGGTAATCGGTGCCTACCCATAATCACTATGATTTAGTGCATTTTTCTGTTAGTATACTCACTATATTGTGAATGTATCCAAACAACAATCAGGGAAATGGTTTATGGTTTTTTTGCAGGAAATCTGTGCACTCGTCGGTGTACGACAAGAATGAGGACGAGGGCATAACGCCACATCTGGTGCCGGACCATGTGATCGGTGTAGATTCTCAGAAAACCTGGGTTCCCCATCCAGTAAATGGTGTGTTTGTGCCTCAGGAGGAGGCAAAGGCACAAGTATTTGTAGCTCAAGACAAGGCTGCTGAATCAGTGCTGGAGCAGCAAGTCTGGTTCAGGCCTCTGGAGGATGTCCAGAAACAGCCTTACAACTAAGCCACAGTAGCAGCCACAAACACCCTCATCTTTCTGAATCAATAAAATCCTTCTGAGACAACTGGATATATATATATATATATATATCTATATTGCGTTTACCTTTATATGATATATATGATGTGAGAATAAATTTCTGTTACTGGGTCTGCTATAATTGCTGGATAAGGTTTTATCACTTTTATGAAGTTTAGAGAATGCTCCAATGGAGTCTGGTGTGTGGTTTCTTGGAGCAGTTTGTACATATGTCTGCTACCAAAGCAACAGAGTGTTTGGTAAGCATAGTGTTCGCTGTGATAGTGTGGTATTTTCATGTTCTGTGTCCTTCCTCCTCCTCCTGCTCGTCTATCATGCTGAGTGTTTATTTGACCAGAGATCTAAAAATACTACTACGTTTATATTTCAATTTATAAATAATAAAGCTCTGTATGTTTTTGCAACTGTGTTCTCAAAATTTTCATGGCATTGTGGATGTGGAATGCTGAAGCTGATTATTTCCTCTGTTTAATGACATTTGTTGTCTAGAGATTATCTTCCTCACAGAAGTTCAAGGATTGCCTGCTTTTTCGTTGGGAACCAATGTTTGTATTGAAATACACTAATTACCCAACATAATTAAGCCGCTGTAAGTAGGTCTGAAATTGGATTCCTGGCAAAGGGGGAAATCCAGATGTAGTTTCTGGAATTCGGGGAGGTCGGTGGGTATTGATTCTTTAATTAGTCCCGACTGTTGTGTGTCGAATCAAACTTCACCTGTGCGAAATTAAATGTAGACTGAAAATTATGCACTCTTGGATAGATTGGTTTTGTCCACAACCAACTCAATTAACAAGCGAAATTGTGATCAAATAGAAGATGAAATTTTAGCAGGTCCCTAGAAACCTCTGAATATAACAAACGTGTAATTTAGTTTTGAGCTATCCTCTCAATCAATCTGTGGTTGAACCAACCTTAACCTTTGAAATGGTGTTAAGCTTAAACATAGGTAGGCTTTGGTAACGCTACTAATGTGTTTGTATTTTTAATGACACAGATGCAGTTTTTTATGACGTAAACGCCCGATTGGAATATTATCTTAAAGCTGAATTATTAAATAAAGTGTTATTACTTGTAATTTTTGAGGTGCAGGTTACAGCTTTGATTTTTCTAAATTATATTTAGATATAACGTTTATCTGCAATAAATTATCTTTAGATATAACATTCTTCCGTAAATTCGGTTTATTAGTTCAAAGTCTGCAACTTCCAAGGTATGTTTTATAGATCTGAGTTTAATGGTTTACATGAAATGTGATATTATTCTATAAACTATCAAGTAAATAGTAGGTATATTATGATTTACATTTTTTTAAAGTGGTTCTTATGATAAAGAGGGGTTTTGAGGTAGAAATGGTTTTTTCTTTTGGAAATGTGTGATGTCAAAAGAGTTCATAGGTAAATGGAGTCATACCAAAGAATTTTCTTTTAATTAGAATAATTCGAAGGTTGCATTCAAGGAGACAATAGTTAGCTTACTTTCAGTACTACTATTAATTCTTATTTTAAAGAAGGAAATATAAATAAAATAATGTGTTAAATGTTTTGGAAGAAAATTTGAAGTCTCAAGCTCTAAACTAAAATATTGATGGCAATGTTTAGATTGCTCTTTCAAATGATGTTTTTAACAATATTTTGCAAATTTTGCTTTGCTTTGTATTTTTTTTTCAAACTCATGGTTATGTACTAAGTTCTTAACCCTTTCTCAATATACAAATTTAATTTTTTCACATTACCATAGTATTGCTTTGAACATGAAATATTTTACCTACAACTTTTTACTCAAAGAACTTGGTGATAAATTGATGACAATTAATTTAGCATTATCTACAAGTTGACATTTATTGACATGCAATTCTTTTAGCATACAAATAGATTCAAACTTTTGTAGAATTTGTGTTAGTGCCTTATAGAACTTCTAAATCTTTTTTTAATGTTTAAAAAGTCAAAAAATTTGAGATAGTTTGCCTTGTTGAGAGTGTTATTAGAGATGAAATTATTTGTATCAATTTCATTAGTCATTAATGATATTTTGTTGAGATAAATCTTTTAAACAAGAAGAAGACACCTTTTTGATAACATGTGAAATTAAATATGTTCAATGAATTATTTACTACAATATGCTTAATTCTAAAAAGTATCATCATGAAAACTACTTGGTCAATGAGGCATTCCTCATTTGTTTAGGGCATGTGAGTTTTGATTTGTAAATCACATGTATGATTATAAGGGGTATGTAGAGACATGCATCAAGTGGGATCATGGTAAAAATTAACTACATAAACTAAGAAAAAGCAAGTTTAATGAGGAGCAAGAGTTCCCTTTGCCTAACTATATAAATCACAAGTGTTACATGTTACCTAATTGTAATCCATGGATGGGACTAATATAACTTCTAGATAGCTCATATGTGATCATTAATCATTATTTTCTCACTTGAGTTAGTGTTGCAGAAAGTATTAATTGGCCAACAATAGATAAAACTCTGTCAAATGAATATTTTTGTCCTGGCTTATTTGATATGGCCTTCCCTACTCTCTTTCCTACAGGAAATGTGATTTCTATGACCTAAGAACTAGGCAAGTTCGATTACATGAATATGCAAAACATCTTTTGTTGTATAAAGATGGAAGATTTGCAAGACATCCTAGATTTAGGTACTATATTTTAAACATGATTAAGAGACATCTTGCACAAAACATAGCCTCGATTTTTATTAAAAGGAATTTAAATCAAATGTTGATGCACATCAATGAGTTAAAAGAGTGATTACATAAGGATCCAAGTAAGAGTTTCACTAATGAGATTGTAAGATTTAGTTCTAATTTGTAAGGTATAGGAGCTTACTAGTCAAAATGTTGCTTATAATTGATATCAATGTTGAATAAAATTGGATCTCCTACTATATTTTTCACATTAAGTGCAACAAATATCCATTGGCCTAACTTAACATAAACACATGACAAGTTTCAAACAAAAATGATTTACAACAAAGAAAACAACAAATGGTCATTGAAAACCCTCATGTTGTAGCACAATCTATCTAGTACTGTTATCAAGTTTTTATGAAAGAGATTTTGAAGAAAGACATAAAAGTTATTGATCACATGTTAAGATATGAATGGCAACATCGAGGGTCTCCTCACATACATGACTTTTTGTGGTACAAGAAGCTCCAAATATAGACACAATTAATTGGTATGATGAGGATGAGGTAAAGAAGATAAAAACTTTCTTAGATGATCTTGTACATGCATGGAACCTTGATTTACCATTGCAATGCCATCTTTTGAGGTATGAAATAATTCCATTCTATTGTTATTAATGTTGATATTGCATTATATTTGATATTGATTTTGCAAATAATTATATATACAAGCAAATAATTCAAATATTTGTCACTAGTCATTATATGATAAAGAAGCAATATTTAGCAAAGATACGACGAAGATTATGTAGAACTAATTAACTTAGTTCAAAGACATTCAAAATGTAGAAAGGATACTTGCTTATGATTTAAAAATGGAAAATTATATTGCTAGCAATGTATCAAATACGCATTTAAAAAAATATTTAAGAAAACTTTTGAAAAAACTTCTAATATTATATTTACATATGCTTTGTAGATCTAAAGTTCCATGGCTTGTTCGTGAAACCTCTTCATTGTTATACAAGAGTTGTGAATTGAAAGAAATTGTGTATAAGCCACTAAGAAATGATGATAGATTGAACAAACATCATAGACTAATTCTTCAAACATGGAGAGCTAATAAAGATTGGTAACCTATTTTGTCAAAATGAAGTACATAGCAAAATATGTTGCTAAAGTAGAAAAAACTTCTAAATCCTATAATGATATGTTAGGAAAAATTATAAAATTGTAGAACATTGAAGATCACATTGGAAAAAGTTCCAAAAAGTTAATAACTAAGACATTAATTGAAAGATATATATGATCACAAGAAGTATCACATATGTTGTTGGAACTACTTTTAGTAGAATGTAGTAGGGTTTTTGTAAATTTAAATTTGTCTAATCAAGTATATAAATAGATAATACAGGTGAATCCAAGAATAAAGAATCATATGTGAATGATATTTTTGGCCAAGAGGCCAACTCATCTCATAGGATAGGGGGGG
>MNCI01005809.1:76995-97702 GCA_015680685.1 Gnetum montanum
TCTCTGTCTACAACTACTGCTGCAGGTCAGCTAGCCCAACCAAACCAGCTTTGATGATGCCAGCTTTGGAGCTCTGCTAGAGCATTGGAAAGGCACCTACAATGGTGGCCAATGCTTCAACTGCAATAACAAGCTCATCAACATGTGCTTTTTCAACCAAGACAAAAATAAGGTAGTAGGCCAGTCGGCCCTTGTGCATCCTTGCTCAACATCGAGGGCCACAACATGCACATGTTATCAACAATTGCCAGCAATGTCGTGGTCGACGTCAGCGTGCTCGGCTATGCCAACAACACTACCTGTGACATGGCCTGGCTTGCATGGATCACCATCTACAAGGTTTGGTGGAACTATGGCTACTTTAGCTTTGACATCCTTGCTACCATGGATGCCACTCTGTCCGACAACATTGTCATGCTTTCACTCTCACTTGATGACAACCTGTAGCAGTCCTACACCAATAGCATCGCCATCGGCACCTTCACCGTTGCAGTCCACTGCCACATCTTTGTGACTTGCTCGATCAAAAACTCTAGACACAGCGCCGACATCGCCTCAAATCTCATGCCCTAGATCATGACCATTGTTGCTAGCACCCTTGACCGTGACTTCTTTGCCATCACGGTGCTTACCGATGGCAGCGAGTATGCTGGAACCTTACTCTACTTTGGGGAACTGCTACTAGAAGATCCAAATCTCACACTCATCTATGCTAGAAACACTAGCCTTGATTGTGATGGAAATGAGAACTTCTACACTTGTGGTAGCTTGGACCCTAGAGGTAGAGGAGGTGTGAATCATAATACAATTTTTGTTATAATAGCTAAAAGATCCCTTCATTTAGGTTTCTTTTTTTTTTGATAAAATTTATATATGAATTAGGCCAATATGTTTCTTGAGTAGCTTTGTTTGAATGTATGTTTTAAGCATAAAATTTTGCAGGAAGGGGCAAGATGAGGGGTAGAGCCAGTGACATTTGAGGAAGGATAATAATGGCTACAGTTGAAGCTGTAGCCTGAAGGGAAGGGTCTTCTAAAGTTTCTGTGTCAACAATAGCCTTTGGTTATTGGAATCTCTTTCTAGAAACAAACTTTCTACCAGTCTTTTTATGTGTGTTTTTGTTAATTTTTTATAGTGAATTGTAACATGTTGAACATTACATTTTGATGATTTTGTGCAATTTTCATACTTTCACTTCAAGCTAAGCTCTTCTATCATCAGTACTTAGCATGCTTTCCTACACATTTGCATTCCCAATGCAAAAACATTCCAAAGTTTGGTTCTGTTCTTTTTTCAATGCTTTCTGGAGTGGCAGGGAATTCTGAAATTGTAATTTTCTGCTACTATCTTGAGTAATCTTCTTTTGCTACATCCTTTTTCAATGTAAAGGAACATTTGTAAGTTCATGTTCTCTTTATCTCTTTGTATATTTTGTGTAGATTTTATCATTTCTATAGCTGTGCTTTGAAATTTAGCAGTTACCATGGAGTAGATGCATTCAGTTGTTACGATTGTGACTGCTTTTTCATTTGCAATATGCATTTTAATAAAATGCAAAAATGTTAGCATTTTTGCTATCACATGAAAATTATTAGCCAATTTGAGATGACGGCCTAACTTTGGTCATAATTTTAACAATTTTTCCTACATATTGGGAGGACTGAGGGAGTTCAAATTTGATAATTTCTTCTTACCTTCTCGCATGTAGTGAGGCCTTTTCTTTATGTACATATTATTTGATTGATGGAATCTAATGGATGATATGATTGTTAACCTGGTAGATTTTAAAAACGAGAACTTTTGCACCTTTGGTAGCCTAGACCCCGGGAAGATCTCCAATAAGATCATGTTGTGATGATCCTAGCCAATGCTGAAGAAAATGGCAACAAGCTCTCAACTGCTGCACATGTCTTGCCATAATCATAAATAACCAATTATTTATAACTTTCCCTTAGCTAAAGAGTCATTGCAAGGGAGCCAATGATTATAATTATCTCGGTTATTTATAATCATTTCGAGATATAATCATTATGGGTTAGCATTATGAATGAAAAAATAATATCTCTAACATTATGGATTATGAGTAATAGTGCATCATAGCTTGGCTTTGTGTATGAGGCCGTTCAAATGAATCTTATACTCCATAATATCTGAAATTATAATTATGGATTATTGCTCTAATTATAATAATCTCATAACATTTATTAGATTCCACAATAATTATAATATAATAATTATGAATGAGGTGTTAGCATCATTCATATCTTGTCCATTGTAATAATAATGTCAATATATAAAGCTCGTGATATAATAATAACATTATTTATGCATTTGTAACGTGATTTTTTATATCTTCACGAACGAATATGCATTACAAATATATGTTGTAGTGCCAATTTAGTTTGATCTCTTCGTATTCCCTCACGCACATGCGCCACATGCATGGGAACTAAAGAATCAGTGTAGGGGAGTTGAATCTCTACTCGATTAATGTCCCCTAATCCTTGAGCTTCCCATTCATCTCTTTGTATTCCTTCACATGCACACACGATATGCAAGGGAGCCAAAGAGTCACTGCAGGGGAGCCGAATCTCTATTCAATTGATGGCCCCTAACCCTTGGGCTCCCCATTCATCTCTTCATATTTCCTCACGTGTAGGGCTCGATGTGGGTAATAATGAATATTTATTATTATAAATGGTGGGTAATATTGAATATTTATTATTATTATAAATGGTGATGGTTACGATTATAGTAATAATGAATATTTATTGTTATTATAAATGGTGATGATTATGGTTATAGTGACGGTTATGATCATGGCAACGGTTAAGGTGATGATGGTTACGGTGTGATGCAATATTTAAAAATATTGAACTTAGGCATCATGTTACAAGATTAAGAGGTGCAATATTGGAATTCATGCATTTTTAGAAACATGGATCCTACTGCTATTAGTCTCAATAGAGAAGGTGAAGAACACTCTCTTTAACATCAGCAACAACAACTATCTACTACAATAAGTACTACAACAACTATCTGCTGCAACAAGGAATGCAATCTCTACTTATATGTGAAGGTGCAAGGGTAATGCTTACAGTTAACCTTTGGCCCAAAGCAGGATTGGTGAATGGTGCACTTGGCATGATTCATAATATTATGTATCCTTAAGGTAAATAGCCACCTACATTACCATTATACGTTATTGTTGATTTTGACTCCTAAATTGGATGTGCCTTTGATAATGGTAATCCCCATCATGTGCCAATTGTACCTGTGGTTCAAGAAACATCTCGTCAGTCACCATTACGGTTGGCATGGGCCATGACAATTTATAAATCTCAAGGAATGACACTAGATAAGGCTACTATTAATATTTGCTACATTATCTGGAGTCAAGACCATTGATTCTTTAAAGCTTAATCCTCCTTTTCATGTGCAAAGATACAGAAAGATTTCACATGCTAAACATCTCCAAAGTAGAATTGCACAAGAAGTTCATTTTGCTCAATTGGAGAATTAGGCATATTGAGTTTACACTTATCATTGTATTTTGCCTTTTACTCAATCCTATTATACAGCTTTGTAATTTTTGTTGTAATAATTGTGCAATGTTTTCCTTCATCAATATATATGAAATATATAAACTTTTATTTTAACCACTTTATGTTTACCAGTATATATTATTTGAAATGCAAATAGTGATGATAACTTAAAAAATAAAAAAAAATTAAATTCTACTCATAGCCCGTGAAACCGCTACGCAAGAGAACTTATAGGTCTAATGTTTGTTTCATTATCTGGAGTCAAGACCATTGATTCTTTAAAGATTCATCCTCCTTTTCATGTGTAAAGATACAGAAAAATTTCATATGCTAAACATCTCCAAAGTAGAATTGCACAAGAAGTTCATTTTGCTCAGTTGGAGAATTAGGCATATTGAGTTCACACTTATCATTGTATTTGTCCTTTTGCTTAATCCTATTATACAGCTCTGTAATGTTTGTTGCAATAATTGTGCAATGTATTCCTTCATCAACATATACGAAATAGATAACCAAAAATGGAATCACTCATCCCTCCTTTGTTTCTCTACCACTCACCCAATTTAGTTTTACCCTCTTGGTCAAGTTTGCTCTTTCTTTGTTTGTTCATGGCATTTTTGAGAAATAAATCTCTTGCATAAATAATGGTAAAAAATGCCATGAATAAAGAAAGAAAGAGCAAACTTGACTGAGAGGATAAAACTAAATTGGGTAAGTGGTAGAGAAATAGAGGAGGGATGAGTGATTCCATTTTTAGTTATCTTGTTACCTTGTCCAGTAGTTGGGCTTGGTTAACATCATTTTTTAAAAAAATCATCTCAACCAATTTATAGATATAGATATATATATATATCTAAGCTAGTTTAAAAGCATACATGAATAGACTAATCAACATGAGTGGTTGAAACCTTTAGGAGGTGACAAAAAAGTTCATTTACAATCCAAAAAGAAAGTCAAATAAATTATGGCAACAAAGAAAAAAAGAATCAATAGTTGTTTATTCTATATTTCTAGAAAAATCAATTGATAATCTTGAAAAATGGTTAGAGTATTATTGAATTCAATGTTGCTCTATGTTCCATTTCATAGATATGAGACAAAAATAGAAATAACAGAATACCAAATAAAAGCTAATTGAAAAGTACATGAACAAATAATTGAAACAATAACTAATAAAAGGGAAATGAATGAAGATTATGATAAAGATGTTTATGTTGAAAATGTTAATCACCTTCAAAATGAATGGGAGCTTTTATCAAGTTTGCAACCAACGCAAGTTTTTAATTACACAGAAGTAGATATGTTAGGACGAAGAGACATATACATTTGGGATCAATGGAACAAAATTGTTCATAGTGAAATTGAAAGAGCATTACAATTTGTAAATTCCTTGAAAAATTCCAATACTACTATTATGATGCAAATTAATTTAGATTGTCAACAAACATTGAATGACAAATAATAAAAAGTATCAAATATTATTAAAAACCATTATATTCTAAGTAAAACATAGGCATTAAAACTATTGAGATTAATAGTACAAGGTAGTGTTGGTGCAGGAAACTCTTTTCTAATTCATGTTATTAAGATAGAAATATTTGCTTTAGCATTTCCAAAAAAAAAAAGTCTTTATTTGTAATGGCTCTAATAGGGGTTGCAGCTTTTAATATTCAAGCAAAAATAATTCACACTAGTCTTAAAATATCCATAAAAGAAAAAGAAAGAAACAATAATATTATTTTACATTAGTTGCAAAATGATTTTCAAGACAAAGTATATTTTTATTGATAAGTATAATTTTATTGGAGTTAGGCTATTAGAAGATATAAATGCAAGACTACCACAAATATTTTCTCATTGTAATGAAAATTTTGAAGGTAGGTCAATGATTTTCATAGGTGAAATAGCTCAATTATCTCCAATTCGAGATATGGCACCATATTATTCTAAAGATATTAAAAATATTTTTTGGAATGAGTTTACATCTATTATTTTATTGGATAAAATATTATGATAGAACACATCTATAGGAGATGAAAGAATTTTAAAAAAATTACTAGAAAATGTAAGAACATGTACATCAACAAGTATTGATTAGAAAACACTAATAAATAGAAAAAAAAACCAAATGTCTATTCAAGCATTAAAAAGTTTTGATAATAGTATACACTTATTTGCAAGAAATGATCAAGTGAATGAACACAACAAGAAAATGTTATATGATTTGGGAAAACTTGTTTGTCAAAGTCTTAGTATTAGTAATTTTTTTAATAAATACATATCTATGGATGATGAATACTTGGGAGCATAAATATTAATCAAAATTAGAGCTAAAGTAATGTTGACATTGAATATATCTGATGAGCAGTGGCATATTCCAACACTCTACCATACAAGTCACAAGTGTTCATGCATGACTAGATCATAATCTATGGATGAATAATGTAATTATGCTAGGAGTTGATGTTAAGTTTGTGATCATTTTTTTCCCACTTTGAGTTAGTAAAGTTCAAACATATGGTTTAACTCTTAGTGAGGAATATGATAGGTTGATTTTATTAAGCTTTTAGTACTCCTAGTGGTATTCATAATGAGAATTGAGAATAGAAATTTAAATCTAAGTAATGACTATAATGTAAATATACTCTACCCTATAGTGAGGAGCATTCAGTCCTAGCTTACCATACATGCCTTGGGCTCATGTAACCATTACTAGGATTACCAAGTGAGTTCACTACTAAGCAAATCAAGTGAGACCATTACTGGGTTACTAAATGGTTACACTTTAATGCTCAAAACCAGTCATACTCATTCTGCTTTACTAATGAGCATAAAAGTAAAGTACTTTGAAATGTAAATAATTAAACTAGGAAAGAAAGAAAATTATGATAAGTAAACAGTAGAATAAAAAAACTAAGGAATGTTGCAATGATGTAAAACAATCTTGATCTTTATTGTTGGTAATAAATTGTGCCCAAGTAAATTTTACGTAAATAAAGACTTCGATTAACTACTTAACACCACACTATGGGCATTCACACTATTACTAAAACTATGAAATGAAACTACAAGAATTTCGCTAAGGGTTGACAAAAATTATTGTTGTTTGTGTGCCCAAGTGTCGGTATTTATAAGGTTGCACAACTCTCAAGAAATTGTATCAACAATGACATAGCTTGAGGTACAATATTGTTGATATAATATCATAGATACAATATTGCATTACATTGAAAGAAATGGTTTTATCATACCCCCACGACTCATTGGCAACTTGTCCTCAAGTTAAAACAAAATGAGGATAGAAACCTTTACTAAATTAAGAGGTAGATTTGACTTGACATGACTTAACTATTTACATGATTTTGAATGCCACAATGGTGTTTTTACAAAAATTGGACACAGTTGATAATTGACAAACAAAAGTAAACTAAAAATAAAGTAGCTCATTGTAGGCCTTAAGTTCCAAGCAGGGGAGGCTCCTCCATCGACTTCTTCTCCTTGTCATCAAGCTTCTGGAAGTGGTATCTATTTAAGAACACCTAAAGTTTCTCCTCTTTCAACCTCAAGTCATGTACAATTCATGTAAATTACATAATGTTAGATGGAGTTAGCACATCCCATGGGCATGGCAATAGTGGAAATATTTTATTTACTTTGATGTACCATGTCACAAATTGTTGTTGTTCTTTCTCAAAATCCATGATCACCTTTCTCAATTCTTGATAATCTGTCATTCAACATGCTAGGTTTGCTGCAACATCCTTTTGTCCCTAGTAGCTAGCCTTAATAATTTTAAGTTTGGGATTTGTGATATGTAGTTTCCATAGAGCATCTTTTCAACCAACAAACTCTTTTTTGTACATGGCATACATGGTTGCTACTTGTTGTTCAAGCTTGTTCCAAGGTCATCTTGCTATTAGCATGGCCAAGTTAGCATACCAACAGTTAGATAACCCCATGTATTTTATTAGATCTTCAAATTGTAGGTCTTTGTTCTTTATCTTAGCTTGGTGGACATGGGCTAGGCTATCTAGGATGGGTTGCCATTTTGATGTTTGGGTAGTTATAGAATTGATTTTATTCTTGGCCATCTAGATCTCCTTTTCATTGATCTATTTTTACATCCCCACTTGATCTTTGAAATGCTTCTTGAGCTTCTCTTACTTCTTGGCCTTGTTTTTCCACATGCTTATTTCAATTATAGACTTTTGATGGATTTCGTGGACTTCTTCCATTGACAATGTTCTATTATCTCAAGCCAATCTACTCATGTCCTGGTTCACTTGAATGAATTATTCTCATAGTTGATGGATGCTTTCCTCAAGAACATTCATCTACTTCTCAATATCAGTCAACCTTGTATTGTTGACAATAAACTTTTTATTTTCCTTCTCAAGAGTAGTGAGAGCTTTGGCATGTATGTATGTTTAGGATTCTGCTATTGATGCATTTCACACAACCTTCTCTGTTTCCATCTCTACTTGTATGTTTCTGGAAATAAGCTACCTTACTTAGTCAATTTTGTATCATTCAAGTTGATCAAGGATAACAAATCATGAAGGGTCCCTTAGTTCTACTCTTAGAGCTAACAATTCATCTTGTAGCCTCTACACTTCATTTTTAGCATGTTCTACCCTTGTTTCTACCATTACCAGCTTCTCCTTGATGGCTATTAGATCAATCCGCAGTGCAGTGATATCATTAGGGATATCGAAAAGATTTTGCATGACTTAGCTTATCTATAATAGTTTGTTGAGTACATCTTCATGTTTTGCGGGCATCATGGAGATATAGGCTAGCATTTGAAGATCTCTAGCTCTAGAAATATTAGTTGATGGCACAACAGGAACATTAAATGAATTTTTGATATGGTTAGTTATGACTTTTGTGACTCTTGCTACATCTTGGTGTTGCATGATCACTACTGTGGTACCTTCACTAGTTTCAACCATTACTTGGAAAGATGCAATGTTTCCTAAGATTTGTTGTGCATAGTCCTCTTCTCTTTCTTGTAATGATACCTACCTACTAGAAGGATTTGTAGAAACTGTAGGCCTTATAGATCTTTCTCTACCTCTATATATGGCTAAGTCCTCTCTTGCTCCCTAACTAATAATATCTATGAGCTGACACATATGGCTCATTAAGGGTCTATAATCTTGTGGTGGTGGTGATACTTGCTATTTAGATCTATCATTTGTAGGTGGTTGAATGTTGGGTCTTGCTTGCTGTTGTTGATTAGTAGCTGGAATGTTATTGGCTAGTGTAGAACTTGAAGCACCTTTAGTGCCTGCTAGCTTCTCTAGCTAATCTTTCTTGGGTGGCACTGGTTTTGACATCTTAGCATAGGATGCATTTTGGACCTTTCATGAAACATCATTGGTGTAGCCTAGGATCCTCGCTTGCTTGCATAGCTTTCAGATAAGACAAGGGAATGATAGTGTTACTTTCCCTTCCTTCTTCTCTTTAAACCACATTTGTATCTCCAGGAAGAGTAAATGGAAAATATTAGCATTAAATTTCTCCATCAAGATTACACTTCCTCAAGCTATATATGTGGAGATCCAATTGAGCCTCTTTGTTGGAAATAGTGGTAGGTCCCAATTTTGACATAATATTTTCTTTCATAGTGAGCTTACTATAATCTTTATCTTCTTTCTTGTAAGATCTTTGTAGCCACAACTTCTTGGCATCAATGTTAGACCTTGTGAAAATTTGTGCAACATTAGATCTAACATTTGGTATGTTCAAGGCCTTTTCTATTGCTCAACTAAATATGGCACTAAGACCCCTTTAATCTTTACTATTACATCATCTTATTTGTTTCACCAGAATTGGTAGAATTTTCCTAAGTACCATTCGACATTGCTAGACAATGTTGGCCATAAGGGAGATGCCTAGAGTTGTGTTCTAACAGCTTCTGGAGAAAACTTTAGGAATAGGCCAAATTTCAGCTCCATGATGAATGTGGATATCATAGCTTTCTCTTGGATGACATGGAGGCATTCATTAGATAGTGTGAGATGCTATCCTTATTTAGGTGCTGGTGGTGCCTCTATTTCTACTTATGCTAAATGTTTGGTGGTAGAAGTCTATTGGTGGATATTGAATAATTGAGCCTCCTGTTTTGCATGTTCAATTTATGGAGTTTTTTCTCCTGCAGCCTCTTGGTCTCTTGTTATTGTGTTGTGAAGGTCCTTCTATTGTTGGTCTCTTTATGACCATTTGCAATCATTAAGAGTTTAAGGTTTCCAAGATGTTTAAATCGGTTCTTAATGGTTTATGATCCTTTCTCATGCTCTTGGTTTGATTGAGTCCTTATCGTTTTTATTAGTTATGATCTTTACCATGATTGTAAAGTTAGGGAAATTTCTAAAAGGAAACCCCTAATTTTTATATCTTTAATTATTATGACCTTCCACAGTTATCATTTCCTCATTCATTGTACCCATAAATTTTTGATATGGTTAGTTGGGAGAATTGGTTAAGTCTTTTGGCTTTAATTTTAGTGGTTAGTTGTAATATTCTTATTATATTCTTATACTTACCCTTTATATTATCATTCAGGCATTAGGAAATTTTGGCTCAACTATCCTTTACTACATGTAATAGACATCCCACTCCTCCCTCCCCCCCCCCTTCCAAAAAAAAAAAAAACTATGTTGAGCACTTCAAGATCAATAGGTTTAAGAATTTCTCAAATTGGAGTTGCAGTGAGGAAATTATGGCATCGAGAAGTTTGATTGCTAGAGCTCAAAAAAATTGCAAAAACTCCTCTTGATATGAAATGGTAGAATGAAAAAAATGATTCTAACTCTTATGCCTATATATACTACTTTTATGGATGCAACATTGTAGATGCGACATCGTAGTTGCAATGTTGTAGGGCATACAACATTGTAGTTATGATGTTACCTTTGAAAAATTTTGGATTTTTGAGGATTTTTCAAGGAAAGAATTAAGGCATTTGGATGATTTGGAAGACATAGAGACTATCTGAAGGGTCTTGAATCATAGATGATGCTTGGATTTCAAAAAATTGATGTTCAAATATCATAAGGAAGGAATCTTGGGCAACAAAAGTTTATGGGCATATACGAGGTGGATTAAATATTTGTAACATATGGATGAATTATAAAACTTTGTAGGAAGTGATCTTGAAGTACTAAAGTATTCAGGAGGTACAAGATGATGTGGAATTAGTCGTGAAGTATGAGGTATAAGAATTATACAAGTGGATCCTCTCCAAAGCACACTTCAGCCCTTAGTGCCCTTGTATAGCTATACCTAAAAGTGTTTGTAGTCACTTAAGGAATTGAATGTAAAACATACCTATCTAGCAAAACACACGTTAATATTGCTAGATTGGAAAAATAACACTATATTATACAAGACCATAGACTTATGATTAAATATATCAGTGAGGTGAAATGGGATTAGAAGGGATTATAGAATTGGGATGTAAGGTGTTTTACCCTAGGCATAATGAATCCTTGTATGTGATATTGGTTAAGGCAATCATTTGCCTTTCTATCCAAGATTCAAACTAATTCCAAATCACTATCCAGTGACATCGCATTATATCATCTCCAAGAATAACAACCACAAGGACTACCTTTTTTGTAAGAAGTATTACCACTTGAAAATGTAGTTCAAGGAAGGAGTTTATTAATAGCACATTTTTTATTTATATTTTTTATATTTTTGAAAAGCCACCTACAAGGATGGGTAACATTTCTTTCCAATGGGACCCTAAGAAATTTTATTTTGTGCTTTTATATTATTTTTACTATGTTGACCTTACTAGAGGACTATCTTTAGGCATTGGTAACATGTCTTTTTGATGACTTGGTAAGGTAGCACTTATTGTACTCTTACTTCCATTTTTCATTCAAACTCAAGAGAATAACACATCCTTACTAATAGGATAAAACTCATAGTAGTAGTCCTAGAAAATCCACAAGTTTCCTTGATGTCACACCCTTTTCATTCCCACTTGGTTCTTCACTCTTCTATCCAAGCATAATGAACACAAGTTTATTTTAGTTCTATTGTGAAAAGAAAATCATGATGACCATGGTAAGAACCTCTTATTATTGGAAATGAGTGGACAGATTACATGGTCTCACTATATATAAAAATTAGTTCTTCATGATTTGATAATATAGGGAAATATTCACCTTATTGGGACTACATCTTGCTTTATTCCTTGCACTTTATTGGAAAAATCAATAAAAATATGTACAAATCAAGTAGTGAAAATAATAGAAAAATGGAAAAATAGAGAAAGAATTTGAAAAATATTAAAGAATAGCAAATGATTAAGAAATGAAAAAGTATAAAAGAATGAAAAGATATCAAAGAATATGAAAAAGTATTAAGAAAAAGAAAAAGATTTAGTTTGGTGCCTAAGGATCATATAGGAAACCCCATGACTATCATTGAAAATAGTCAACCAAAAGATCAAATGGGTAGAAGATGGTTTAATGAGCTAGGTAGAGTTCATAGAAAAATCAAGATATTCATAGTATGGTTTGACTTGTTGAATATTAACTAGAACAAGTTTGTGTGGGCATGTTGGGTGGTAAATTTGCATAGCGTTTGAAGAATATGTGACATGGACAATGTAGGGTCCTTCCCATAAGGTTTGGAAATTAGCCTTCTATGGTACATGATTGAGATTATAATACAGAACCTTAACACCTGGATTGATTGATACTTGTCAAATAGGTGCACCATGCTTGTGTTTATAGTACACATGTATTTCATTGCTCGTTACGGTACAAGTCTATTTTCCTCTAAAAGGTTGAGATTCATGAGATGTTCCTTTTGCGCCAAGCTCAAGTTTAGGTCAAGTTTACTAGTAGTAGCTAATGTTTGTAACTTTGCTTTGGATTGGTAACATAGGCAATTTTCCATAGACTAGTTTGTATGGTGAATATCCTATGGGAAGTTTCCATGTGATCCTATAGGCCCATAGAGCATCATTTAGTTTAGTGTCCAATCTTTCCTAAATTAACTAACATTTCTAGTTAATATTCATGTGATCGCCTAGTTAGTCACTTCAGCTTCACCATTTTCTTGGGGGTGATATGGTGTAGTCAAATTATGGTTCACCCCAAGTTGTTGCATGAGCCTCTTAAATGTAGCACATGTGAAGTATGTTTCATTATCTGAGATGAGCATTTGTGGTACTCCAAATCTATTTACTACATGTTATTGAAAGGATTTAGCAGTTGTTTTTGCTATACAATCCTTGACTACATGTGCTTCTGTCCATTTAGTACAATAATCAATCATCATAATAATATATGCTTTCCTATTTGACATCAGTGTGATGGGTTCCATGAAATCAATTCCCCATATGTCAAATGGTTCTAATACTGTGACCCTTCATTCTTGGCCATTATTCCTCCATCACACTGACATCTCTCACAAGACTGGATGAAGTTGTATGCATTCTAGAATATGGTAGGCCAGAAGTATCTTGCCATCATCAACTTGAGTGCTACTCTATGCTCTACAGAGTGACCACCACATGGTCCTTTGTGTGCATCCTATAGGATTCTTTGTTGGTGCTCTTCTAGAACATACCATCTTACTAGTTCATTAGCAAAAATCTTATAGAGATTTTTGTTTATTTCCATATACATTTTTGCTTTATGGAAGAATTGTTCTATCTATTTTCTATTCCACTCGATAGGAGTTCTTGTATAAAAAGATATGTCAAATAATCAGTGATCCATGATTTCTCTATTGAGTTGATAGCCATTGTCATTTTCATGATAAAGTTTTCATCAGGAAACTATGTTGATAATGGTTCTTCTTGCTCTTGTGATTCCCACCTTAGTCTTGACAAGTGATCTACTACAACATCCTTTGTTCCTTTATTGTCAATCATGGTGAAGTCAAATTCCTATAAAATTACGAGTCACCTTATCACTCTAGTGCTCATTATTGGTTTATTCATAAAAAATCTAATTGCACTATGAACCATGTGAACATATATGGGGTACTTGAGCATGTAATGCTTGAATTTTTCTAACATGTACACCACAACCATAAGCTTCTTTCAGTAGTGGTGTAATTAAGTTGTGCCCTGGTGATGCTGGTACTAGTGTAGTGTATGTAGATATCTTTTGATCATTAAGCTACGTTAATACTGCACCCAACACATAACTGGAAGCATCTATCATTATGTGAAAGGGCTTGGACCAATCTAAAGCTTCAAGGATTGGTGTTTCTATTAAATTCTATTTCAGTGTCTCAAATGTCTTCTCACATTGCTCCATTCACTAGCATGGTGCATTCTTTTTGGTCAATTCTACCAATAGCTTTGCTATCTTGGAAATATTTTCTGTGAATTGTCGATAATATCCTATGTTGTCTAAAAATGATTTGACCTCCTTAATAGTTTGTGGCCTCTAGGTGATGTTCTGAATGACTCTTATATTTTCTCGATCAACTTCTATTGGACCTAAAAATGATGTTTTGATGTGGCCTAAAAATGATTCGATCTTGGACCATTAAATGGCTTTTTTGTTCCAATTGAACTTCAAATTGGTTTCAATGCATCTTTTCAATACCTACTCCGAATGGTCTAATGCTTACTTAAAATCTAGCACATAAGTAGAAAAATCATCCATAAGGTACTTCTACATCATTGCTTATTTTTTTCTAGAAGATGCTTAGTACTAATCTTTAAAATGTAGAGAGCACATTGCACAAGTTGAAAGGCATTTTCTTGTAAGAAAATGTTTCCTAGGGTTGGTGAACGTATTCTTTTCTTGGTCTTTTGGTGTAATATGAATTTGGTTATATTCACTATACCTGTTAAGAAAGCTATAATACTGATGTCTTACTATGTTATCTAGGCCTTGGTCAATAAACAATAGAGGAAAATGGTCTTTGAATGTCATGGAATTTAACAGCCAAAATCAATACATGCTTTCCATGTCATCCTTCTTTGGAACAATGACCAAAGGACTAACCCATTCATTGTTAGTAATGGGGTAAATGAATCCTACCTTTAATAAATTTTCCAATTCTTATTTCACTACTTCTTTAAGCTTAGGACTCAACCTTCTCGAAGGTTTGCTGCATGGCTTGATAGCTGGGTCTATGTATATCTAGTGTTGAGATATTTGTGGATCAATGTCTGTTATCTTATTGTAGGACCATGAAAATGCTATTGGTAATTTATTGACTACTTCCAATAATTTCTTCTTCTGATCTTTATCTAGGTTAGCATTGATAATTACTAATTTTTTGTTATTTAGAAAGACATATTCTAGCACATATGGTAGGGCTTTTAGTTCTAATGGTTTTGACTCAAACTTATATGGGATCTCCAATTGCCCCCATTCAATGTCTTCTTCTTGGTGTGAATGTGTATAGGGGTGTTTCCTTTGTAATTGTTCCAACTTATCTATTTTCTCAATGTAGGCACTTATGAGTTGATTGGTTGGTTCCATATATATATTAGATTTCATCTCTTTATCAATAATTAAGCACTAGATGCCTTCCTCCTTAGTACTTGCAGTATATAGATACTATTGCACACACATTTCTTCTAGACACTGATTGCATGCTATGCTTTTTCCTTTATTTAATAGCCCAAATTCTTCACATGTAGTTGCATCCATTATCGATGTATGTAATACATGGAACTCATCGTCTTTGTATAGTACTAGCTTTTTCTTCCTTGAATATTTCCAAGGAAAAATCTCTAATTTTGAGCTTAACATCCATAGTGCTAAGCCATGTGCTTGCTTGCCATTATTATAGGAAACTCTCCCTTATTTTTCTCCATGTGTGTTACTAGGAAATTAACAAGCTAGGAATAGGCACTGATGATGATGATGACATCATTCACTTGTCCAAGTGGAACAATGATTGACTAATTTGCAAGCTCTAATTGAATATTTCTTTTTGTTAATGATGGAAGATTCCAAGCCTTGTACATATCTTGTGAACTTAAGTTAACTCTTGATCTAGAATCAAGTAGAGCCTTGCATGGTTGGTGACATGCTATTTGGAGATATATCAAGCAACTTTCTAAATTTGTTTTTTTTTGGGAAAGTGCTCCTGCCTTTATCCAATGTATAATAGTTTAGGTAAGCATGAAAGTATTCATATTTGAATTGGTAAAAGATGGAAGCCTAGTATTCCTTGGAGGAGTATGTGCAGATGGGATTGATGTAGATGGAGTTCCCATTCTTTGAACTTTTTCTAGACTTGTTTGGAAGAATGAACATTTCTTAGATCAAGGTTCATTCATTATTACCTTCTCCTATGTGTTTACTGCACTTGCTACATTCTTCTATTGTGGTTGTGATGGTAGCTCCCCTTGCATGACTAGTGATGGTACTAGTGGTAAAGAATTGGAATGTTGATTTGATGAACTAACTACTCGTTGATGTGCTTAGAGATTTGGATCCATCCTTAGAGTGGTAGGTGTGTAATACTCATGTGGATAATAATGAGAAGAAGTATGAACTGAAGCATTCCCCAAAGATATTTAACGTTGCACATAATATCCATAAGGATTTAGTTTCCTATATGGATATTGTTGCCTTGGTAGTGGCATTGCCCATGCTTGTGGCTGTTGCCACTACTGCTAGTATTATTTTTGTGGTTGAGGGTAGGATCCACTTGGGTAGTAGGTTGGCTGGAAGGATTGTCTAAGATTACCTTGAGAATAAGGTAATTTTCTTGGCATCTACATTTTAAAAAACCTTGGGTTAAGTGCATATGTCCCAAACTCTTGCAAGTGGACCATAACAAGGTAACATCCCTTGGGATGTTCATACTGGCACACCTTGTATCCTTCCTCATCTTCTAAACTAGAGTTAGAACACTCCTCAAATGTATAAATGTTTCCTTTTTGCTTATAACCTTCTTATCTATGATCTCTTCTCTTATGCTTATTTTTGCCTTTGTTGAATGCTTGGTTAGTCATTTCTTCTACTATCTTAAGAGTTGTGGCAAACTTCTCATACACTAAGTCCCATATCTTCTCTACCTTTGTGGCTATATTGTTGTCTAATTTTTGGATTGGTAGAGTTTTCTTTTAAATTTTTTATTCTAAGGTCTATTCTTTTTGCTTATTGCACATTCGAACATCTCGTTTTCTTATTGATGGATCTTGGTTATAATTTTTAGTTGATTCTCTCTTCTTTAACTCTTCTTCCTCTTCTTCCACTTGGTTTATTAACCTTTGGATCTAATAGATGGTTATTTTGATAATCTTCCTTCAACGTAGACCCCAAGGATTTGTCTGGTTTTATTTCTTAACCCATCAACAATGTGTCTAAGTTGTTCCATTTGTGAAAATCTATGGCTTGTGCATTTATATAGAAGAGAATAATATCTATCCATTGCTACATCAAGGGATTCATGTGTCCCTTGCTTCAATCCCTGGATTTCATTTCTGAGGTTAGAAACTCTTGAGTAAGTTTGATAATTGTCATTAAAGAGTTCATCTTTTGATTAAGTTTGGTTCTAATGATTTGTACCAACTCTTTGCCTCTTTGATGAGTGTCCAAGGAAACAACTTGAGCTTCTACCAATCACTTTCAATATTTTTAAGGGTACAAGCATCATGGAATGCTTGAAGGAGATGTTGTAGATCTACATTATATTCACCTTTAAATTTAGGAATCTTATTCATATCTAGTCACTTATTATAATTGTTCCCGATGTGCCTAGTTGGAATATACACCACTTCCCTAATATTGACCATACTATGAGTGGGCAATAGGGGCTCTTCATGGTCCTTGGATTCATAAGCTCTATTGTAGTAATGTTTCCTTTGGTGCTCATAATGTTCTCTCTCTTCACATCTAATCTAGTTTCTTCTTGGTTCATACTCATTCTCTTCTTCATTAGGATACCTTTGGTGATATTCATGCCTATCATGATCCTGACACCTTTCCTTGTTGTAACCCCTGAGTCTTCATTCCCTTCTGTCAAAGTTTTCTAATGACTATGAAGAGGAAGAAGAAGCAATTGGAGAATGATGTCATCTAGTTCTCCTTTTGTGACTTTGTAATTCATCCTTTTGTGGTTCCATAGAAGCTCTTAGCCTTGAGCTTCACTTATGTTTAGAGTCTTCTACCTCTCTTCTTGATGTCTCTGCAAGGACCAAATGTAATTGTACCTCGATAAGTTCTTCTAGATAAATAATAGGTGTTTGTGAGTGGTCTTCATGATTGGTGTGGAGTCTTTCTGTTAAGAATGCATCATCATTAATTTTCTCTAGGACAACATTGTGGCTGATTCTCTTTCCTTTGGTATTTTCATGCCTTATCTTCATAACAACATCTCTTTGTACTTGTGCCTATGTGGGTTGATACAACCTAGTCATGTGTTTGATCACATGATACCCTTCTTGTGCATGGCTTGGGTTCATCCCCATTAAGGCTACCTGAAGCATGGATGGCACTGAACATTTTGGAGGCAAAACAATGTTACCTTGCAAATCTATCCACCTTAACTACTCAAATTGGTGAAAGATGAATGTAAAATTAGGATAATAGGGATTGGTATGAGTGTATGAAATCCTTATTTGCATAGGCAGACTCTAGTCTTCTTCGTCATGTGTTCTGTTATTAATCTTTTGTGGTTCTCTGGTAGGTGATAACTTCTTTTTTAAGTGTTGAAGCCATGTTATGTATTTGATGCTTAGTTGTGTGTGTGTTATTAGAATTGATTAAAAGTGTAAAGAATAAACTTTATGGATTTTAATATAATGAAATTTATAAAATCAACTACTCAGCACACATTGACACATCTCCAACAATGGTGCTAATGATGAGCGATGACATATCCCAACATTCTACCATACATGCGATCAAATTGTAATCTGTGGATGGATAATGTACTTATGCTAGGAGTTAATGTTAAGTTCATGATTGTTGTCTTTTCACTTTGAGTTAGTGAAGTTTAAAAGTGTGGTTTAACTCTTAGTGAGACATATGATAGGTTAATGTTGTTTGGCTCTTAGTACTCCTAATGGCATTCATAATGAAAATTGAGAATAGAAATCTAAATCTAAGTAATGACTGTAATGTAAATCTACTTTAGCCTATAATAATGAGCATCTAGTTCTAGCTTCCTGTACATGCCTTGGGCTCATGTAATTGTAACTATAATTACCAAGTGAGTTCACTACTGAGCGAATCAAGATAAACCACTATTAGGTTACCAAATAATTACACTTTAACACTTGAAACCAGTCATACTCATTCTACTTTACTAATGAGCATAAAAGTAAAGTACTTTGGAAAGTAAATGATTAAACTAGGAAAGCAAGAAACTTATGCTAATTAATTAGTAGAACAAAAGAACTAAGAAATGTTGCAATGATGTAAAATAGTCTTGATCTTTATTGTTGGTCATAAACTGTGCCCAAGTACAATTTATTCAAATAAAGACTCCAATCAATTACTTAACACCACACTGTAGGCATTTACACTATCACTAAAACTATGAAATGAAACTATAAGAATTTTGCTAAGGGTTGACAAAAATTGTTGTTTGTTTATGCACCTAAGTGTTATTATTTATAAGGCTCCATAGCTCCTGAGACATCGTATCAACAATGACATAGCTTAAACTACAATATCTCATTGGATTGAAAAAATGTTTTTATCAATATCTACTTGTTATGATTTGGTAAATGGAATAATTGGCACTATTATAGACATATTTTATAGTAATGAAACAAAAACACTAGCACCACCATCTTTACTATTGATTAAATTTCCAAACTATACTAGTTCATCAATCATGTCCTCTTCAAGGTAAATAGTTCTGATAATGCAACTACAATTTGGTTTTTTTAAAAAAAATACCACTAAAATTTGCATGGGCACTTACAATACATAAATCATAAGGCATGATGCTTGACAAAGGTGTTGTTGATATTACACATACACAGCAACCTAGATTAGTCTATGTTGCACTCTCTCGTGTTAGATCATTAGCATGTCTATAAATTTATCATGTAATTTCTTATGAATAGTATGAAAAAACAAAAAAATCAAAATTATCACAAAGAAAAATAAATGAAGTAAATTGTTTAAAATAGTAGTAGGAATAAGTCCAATTAGTATATTAAAGAGAAACATAAATGATCAAACAATTGAAAGAAGACAATTAGAGACTAAATTCAACATGAGAAAATAATTCTTATTTTATTATAATATGCATATGTTAAAGTTACATAACTCTAAAGTAATATTTGTATTATAATTGTAGTAACAATGAGCCTACAATTGTAACATTATGGAGAAACTTAACAATTGTAGAAGGGTAAAAGCTTTATGAAATTATTGAAAAACACAACATCATCTCTAGTTGTAATGCTTTTAAATGTTTATGTAAAAGACTTCTCTAAAAAAACTATAACAACATCCAATGAAAATAGTGTTATTATCAATCTCAACATTCCATAAATAAGAAAATTGCAAGAATGGTAAGTAATTTTATTTTGAAAATAAAATAGTTAATTATTGAAATTTACTAAAACTTATTTTCTATGACAGATATAAAAGTATAAATGAATTAAAAAAGACATTGATATCTTCATACCCATTAGATCAAGAAAAAAACAAGCTACATTACATGAATACACTCAAATTATCCATATTAGTAATGTATGTTAAGTCATAAAAAATAATTTTTTTCACAACTTATATAATAAAGATAACTGGAATATTTTTTTTCAAGTTAATTTTATCGTAGTTAACTATATAATTAGCATATCAACCATGAGAGATTTGTGGTATATAGCATTATGTTAAGGCTTTTGAAGAAGGAAACTCAAAAGAAGGATCAGAAAAAATATTATCTAAATGTATTACCTATGGAATAAAATATGAAAATTATAAATTATGGTAAATTAGTGTATATTAGTGTATGTTAATTTAAAATTTAATAAAATAAATTTTGAATAATTATTCATATTTATAACTTATATTTCATGAAGCATATATCTTTTCTGTGTGAAAGTGGTGGATAATACTGTATAAACTTTGATGACAATAAATAAAGAGGAGGGAAAAATATTATTGAGACTTGAAAGTCATAAAATAAAATAAGTACATGTGTTATATTTAAGACAATTTAAATACAAACTATATATTCAAGTTATGCAT
>MNCI01005810.1:0-11442 GCA_015680685.1 Gnetum montanum
GAATGAGTACGACTTGATTACAAGCATCTAAGGATGTGTACAGATGATCAAGGAATGGATGCTCATCGCAACGCAGAATGAGTATGACTTGATTACGAGCATCTAAGTGTGACTACTTAGTAACCTAGTGGTGTACCTAAGACCTACGCTTGGTAATCCCAGTGGTAGTCATGCACCAGGATGTGTATGGATAATCAAGGAACGGATGCTGATCGCACTTAGGCTAGATTAGATTCTCTCAACTCTTTCCTCCTAGTTAAGTGCCTCAGTATGACCACTTCAAGCACCTGCGTTACATGTGGTAATCCCAGTAATGATTAGTGTTTGGTAGCCATGACTGCATCGGTTTAGGGTGTGTATGATAAGTGGGAATGGATGCTAATGCTAGGTTAATTTAGACTTAGTTCATTAGTTAGAGTTAGTTAGTTTCTTCAACCCTTCACCTTGTTAGCATAGGAGACATAAAACATAAAAGACTATAAAAATCATATACCTCGGACTTACTTAACCATACACTGTGACAATTACAAGTAACTCTAGGAAGACAACGAATGATTAATCCTAAGTGTTCCATGGGGCATGTAGGCACTTAGGATCGCGCATGCTACGCTCGTATTCATATGGTTGAGGGTAGGGGTATCTCACCACTGATCAATGTATATAGATGATTAAGAGTAGATATTCATCGCACATAGGCTAGTTTAGATCTTTTTTTCCATTGTTCATTAGCTTAATCAATTTACCTCTCTATCATCATTAGGAGTAAAGTACAATTAGATAACATCATATGCCTCACTTTGGACTAAATCATATGTGACAAAGCTACCACTAGTCCAAGTGGGAAGATAGGAAACTATGATCAAAGAATAATGATCTAGATACCACAACTAGTCCCATCCATGGAATTTGGCTGGATCATGCATGAACGCTTGTGATTTATATGGTTGGGTGTATGGGTACCTTGCTGTTCATCATTAGCACTATTACTAGGGATGGTGCTAGTTATCTAAATTAGTTATATTATACACCATCACTATAAAGGTATTAATGATATATCTTTTAGTAAAATATTAACTCACACACATCATAAACCAACAACAATATCTCTCACACAAAGAAGTGACAATGAATTGTATAGTGAATGCATTCATTAGAGAAATAATGAGATATACAATGAAGAAAATTAAAGTGACCAACCTTATGTAGGGGTTTCTTATGATCATGATCATCCTAACAATAGTCAAAGACTACATTCACCTAAGGTAGATAATCTTAGAAGGGATGACGTAAGTCTTGGACTAGGGAAGGCCTCAAGGCCTAAGACCTCCTTGAAACCAAGAAATGATAAATTAAGGAACCTTGAGGAACATCATAGAAGCCATGGAAATCCTTCTAGTTCCTCATCTTCCTCTTCCCCTTCAGCATCTAATTATGACGAAGATGAACGTAGGTGTGAAGATAAGGCTTTACTAAAGGGTAAAACTAAAAACCAAAATCAAACCCATAGGAAAAGTCAAATATGTCACCATGAACATAGAAAACATGATTAGGATCAAATGAATAGAGATAAAAATTTTCCTCATAACCTATTTGATGATGATGAACCCTTGTTGGCCACTAAGGGCCTAATGCATGTCATAGAGACCATTAAGATATCTTGCATGCATCGTAAAAAGAGATCCCTACCTAAGCTTGACATGAATAATATTCCTAAATTTGCATGAGGCTATAATTTAGACTTGAAACATCATTTACAAGCCTTCCATGATGCCTGTGCTTTTTACAACATTGAAATTGCATGGAAAAAGCTTTAGCTCTTTCCTAGGACACTAATTGATAGAGCTGAAGTGTGCTATAGATCATTGAGATAAAATTCAATCCAATGATGGTCCACAATGCTGGATCAATTCAATAAGAAATAACAAACCTATGCAAGAGTGTCCAACTTGAGGAGACAAATCCAAGAGTGGAAGCACGAATAACATGAACACTTTGACATGGCCTTCGATAGATATTATGCGTTACTGAATAGATGCCAAGGCCATGGTTTCTTTGAGGAAAGAAAAATTTCCACATCATAGATGGGCTTTGTAATGAAACAAGGAAGACCCTTGGGATGTATGCCCTAAGGCAATTATACAAGCTCTAAGTCTAGAAGATCTAAGAGCTAATCAAGCATGTGGAAAAGGAAGAAGGAAAGATATGCAAATGGGAGAATGTTAAGAAATATCAATGGGACCCAACTCTTTAATAGAAGGAGGTCTAGATCTATGGTGAAGAGAATGAAACCACTCTCGATAAGCTGATACCACAACAAACCTTGCTGATAGAAAAATCTATTGATGAACTTGAAGCAAAGTTTACAAGAATGCCCAAATGAATATGTGAAAACATTACAAGTCTCATTGAGATGGTCGAGGAGAGAATCATGTAAAATAAGCTAGGTGATCACACTAAACAAAGGATATAGAACCAAGAAACAACTAGGAACACTTTTCAACAAATGGGAAAAATGACTAAATAAAGTGAGGCTATAGACTCAATTAAAGATGAAGATAATGGATGCGACATCTGCATATATGACCATTTGAAGGGCCATTGCCTAGTCTTTTTTCATCTATAGGAGTATTGGGTAGGTGCCTTAAATCTAAAGTTTGTGCAAAAGTGCATGCCCAAGATATTTCCTCTCTCACAAGGTAATTATAGATAGTTCCACAACTGATTGTACCATCCTAGGGGCACTTATTACCAGCCTCAACACGATCATCAACTATAGTGGCAACAATCATAGTTGTGGAGGAGGCCACCACCAAATCTGTCCTATCCTTCCCATCTACCGAAACACTATGGATATCATGTTTAACACCCTATTTCTCCAACTATCTCTACATCCTCTATTTCAAATTATCACTACCACCCTCTTGAGTACCGTCAACCCATGACATCCCCTAAAGGATCACCACCTTGCACCTTTTACCATCCATCTTACTGATGATATTCTCATTCTCCACCTCATTATATGCCACTGCTAGTAACATAGGAAGGTTTCACATCACAATATCAACAAATAAATTTCACTTGTGCTACAAAATTTGCATAAACATGCTAACACTAGTGGCTCTTAATCACAACGTAGGAAAAATCCATTTTAGAGGAAAGGCCATAAGCCAAAGCAAGCCATGAATGAACTTGCCATATCATCCGAGTTAGCATAATGCCAATTTGGTGCACCACCTTAATTGTCTCAACCAACATCCTCTAATCATATAGAAGGGCCATCATCCATTAGTACTCCAATCCCAAATCCAAACAATGAATCTAACAGGGTGGAAAGATAAAATAAATCCATGCATACCATATCATAATCAAGGGTGCAATCATGGGCTAGACATCCATAATGTTAACACACCTCATACCATAATCCACTATGCATTTAACCATCAAGTGTGTGACAAAAAGTTTTTCTACCTAGCCACCACACCACAAATATACACCCAATGGTTGGGGCATGAATGGTTACCAATGTTTTATACCTGCATGGATACTATTTATCCACTTATTAATCTTTGTCATGGCCAAATGTTTAGTTGTGGTGTTCACCCCCATTCTAATCTTTAGGATTGTTAAGTGTTTTTCATCTTTTTGTTTTACAATTTTTTTTTTCAATTTTCTATATCTTGATCCAATTTTTTCTAGTTTTTATTTTCATTTTCTTTATTATGTAATCTCGCTTGTAAATAAAATGATCTTTTTGCCCATTGAAATGAGGTTTTATCTATGTTGTCAAGTTGTAAGGGATTGATTATTCGAATGTTGATATCATGACATCCATCCACCCATTCCATTAATAAGAGGTTCTTGCCTTGGTCATAATGATGACATTTTCCATCATCTAACCTAAAAATAACTTCATGATCATTGTGTCTAGACAAAAGAATGCAGAACCAAGGAGGAATGTGAAGGGTGTGACATCAAGGGGATTTGTGGATTCTCTTTGGCCACTTCTGTATGTTCTATCATGTTGCTAAGGTTGTAACCATATCCTTGTAGATCTAATGAAAAATGGGTGTAAGAGTCACCTAAAATGGCATTGAATAATCTTTTGTGGATCCCACTAGAAAGATATGTACACATGCTTGAAGGTTGCTGAATTTTTAGAATCCATCATAAAAAATAAGAAAGTGAAGAGAGAAAAAAATGTGTGCCATCAAAAAGCTCCTCCCTTGGACAAAATGACAAATGATGTTACTCCTTGTAACTCTAATTATCTTATGGTTGTTTACTGATGTAATGAAATGATGCAATGTCATTGCACTAAGTTTTTGACTTGGTTTAAATTTTGGAAATACGAACTCATGATTATTTACCCATTAATAACACATAAGATTTCATTGTGCCCATGGTAAGATCTCATGTCCCAATTTTTGCAATCCTTTCTACAGTCCATCTCACCTCATTGTCTGGGTGATCATAACTTATGGTTTTGTGTAACATAGAGTTATTTTCTCAAATTGGTGGTTTTAACATGTGTTTTTTATTTCATAGGTATACATTTCATTCAACTCCTTTAGTGCCTATGAACATTTTTAGGTGTGGTTACACAAAGGCATCATAGGCTAGAGCATACTTTGGGGAGGACCCACTTGTGTAACTTTTTGTGACTTGTACTTGTTTGATAGAAACACATCATTCTTCACCATCTAGGTGCTCAATTGTTATATTTTTTTGTTTCCCATTCCATATCATGTGATCTATCTACAACTTTGATTTCAATGCCTTTTTTCTTGCTCATTCTAGTGCTTTTCATGTTGACGACTCCACCTTATCACTCTTTCAGTGCCTCAAATTGAATTTTTGCTTATCCAAAATTCATGAACCTAACTTTGAACCTTCCAAAAAATCACAGAGCTTTAGCTTCCATGCTTAGTTGTTCCATTTAGTGAAAATTCATGGACCCTGATGTCTCCTACCTGATGTCAGGTTTGATGCGACGTTGCGTTCCTGATGTTGGATCATATAAATCTTATATATATGACCCTTGTAGTGCTCACACTTCATTTTCATCATTTCATGCTAGGGGATTTGTTCAAATTTTTTCTCATAACTCAGAGCTTTGTGCACTCATTTTTGACTTGTGATATTTAGCTCTCTACCACTTTGATTTTAGTGCCATTTGAACCTTTCTGAGCCTGGAGTGTTGCACTTAGTCATGGAGGGGTTCTTGTGTGTGAAACTTGCACCAAATTGCTGAAATTTGCTATCACTAAAAGGTACTATAAGGGTAAGAGTGTTAAAAAATTTAAGGATTTTCATGAAAAATCAATTGTATTAATGCCAAAAACCTAACTTTTTCCACCTAAGGAACCATAACCATCATTATAAACCACACATAAAGAAAAAAGGAACCAATTGTTAAGGGTTGTAAGAGATGATAGATACTTTTTGAGGATTTTTCTTGAAAATTTTTCCAACTTTGGGATCATATGCATTTAAAACTTAATGAACTAAGGTGATGAGCAAGATATAAACTGATTAATGATAAAAAATATAACCTTTGTAACACTTGGTCTTTGCTTGCTTGCAGATAGCCCCAAAAAGAGGTGCATAGGGTGAATCCTCACAAAGAGTAGTTAAGCATCCATGAGCTAGCTGAGGCTAGCAAGGTGAACATGTATTACATGAAGAGTAGTAAGCATAGTCTTTAAACATTCACCAAGAAGCTCCTACTACTAGACAATCAATCTAAGGGAAGGCTATAGAATCGTAGGCTCTTGAGCAGGGACAACATCTCATGTTGCCCCTTGATTGCCTTGCTACCATTCTAGAAAAGTCCACATTAACCTTAGTCATCATGGAAATGAATTTTTGCCCATTCATGAAGTTTGCTCCAGAAGTGGAAATGAATTTTGGCCCATTCATGGGGTTTTCTTCAAAAGCAGTTTGGATGCAACTTAAGGTGTCTCCCTTGTGGCCCATTCTATTAGATAGTGGCAAGTGGTACCTTGGGGAAACTCATCAATTCTAGCAAAACAAAGATGAGGGTACCACCATTAACATTTGTGTAGTAAACATCTCCTTTTTTATCAAATAAATTGCTATGGCTCTCAATCTACCAAATGAAAGGGCTAAGGTAGCCCATCTATCAACTAGATCTGATCTTGAGACTAGAAAAATATGGCTAAAATGGGTATATGATAAGGAGGATAAAATGTATAATGAATGAATCTAGAAGAGAGGATGTATTTCAAGATCAAGACCTACCACTTTCTTTCCACAAAAGGGCTCAATCGAATCTCAACATATGTGGCAAGGGGAAGTGTTATTTTAATGGGTAAATTTGCAACCAATATTCCATAGTTTTAATTCACTAAAATCCAATGGTGTTTTGAAAAAAAGAAGATAAGAAAACCAACACTTCCATTCCTTTGCCTAATTAGAAGGCTATGCAAGTGTGCTAGGATCTTGGGATATACAAATGATATTCTTAGAAAGGCTCAAAACACCTCCTTCACTAAACTCCTAAAACTTGTAGCACCAAGAAACACAACATGAGCTTGAGCAGTGCCTAGAGACATAGGCTCTATGTCCATCACCACTACAGGACTACAGACCCTCCATGAGCCATTCATAAAATATCATTGAAGCTATCAGCTAGAGAAGTAGGGATTAGTCCAATCTCTTCCTAGTGATGGATGATGCTGTATGGTCCATAGTTTTAGCTAATTCAACATAGGGGGAGATCTTGCTACAATCAGGAGAGGAAGGATCTCCATGATCACAAAAAATCTCTTGGAATGTCTCATCCTTCTAAGTAATGCTCAAAATTAGAGAAGGTGCCACAATTGTGGTATTGCAACATGAGGATGTAGTAGGAACAATATAAGTAATCCAAAACCATATTAGGAAATCATTTAACATGCTTGTTGTGCCCCTAGTAGATCTAATGGGAACTAGAGATGCATAGATGCTAGCTGGAACTTCAATGACTCCTACGATGCATGAGGATGTATTAGATAGACTACTACAGATGGGGTAGGAGATGACTACCTTATTTGACATTCCTAGTGATGTCACTACAACATAGTCAGATCTCATCACCACAAAAGGAAAGCTAGTCATGATTGAAGTTAGGGTAGAGCATGCAAAAGATGAAGTACAAAGACTATAATAAGAATTGATTGCCTTGAGAGCAAAATGATGGGATCCCATCCATTTTGTTGCACCTAACTAGCTTGTATGATTCAGGACAGAGTAGTTAACCAAGCTAATGAAGGAGAATGAAACTACTAAACAAGAAAAAGAGAAGGTGGTCTAGAATGCCTCTATCGCTAATGCACAATCCCACATGTACAAAAAGGCATTGAACACTACACAAGAAGAAAAAAAGTAGCTTGCTACACAAAATTCAAGGTTGATCACAGTTGAGAAGCAAAATAACATTTTTGAGGAGAGCATCCACTAGTTAAGAGAAAAACTGGTGAGGGTCAACCATGACATTAGGAGATTGGCGAGAGAGAATAGAACCCTCTCAATGAAGGAGGTCCACGCTATCCATTAGAACATAGCAATTGAAATTAGTGGATGGTAGAGTGAGGCCAAGAAACATAGGAAGTTGAAGGAGCACTTCTGTAACTAAGTAGGAATGTACAAGTAAATAAATGATAAAGAGATCTAGATGGCCAAAGCTCACATTAGTTCCTTATCAGTAGATAATCTTGAGTGGCAGCCAATCTTGGATAGTTATGCCTTGGTCCACTAAGCAGAAGTCAAGAATAAAGACCCATGAATTAAAATTTTGAAAAAAATACATGGCATTGGCTAACCTCAGATATGCTAACCTTGCCATGTTGGCAATAGGTCGATCTTGGAATGAGTTGGAAAAGTAGGTGGTAACCACCTATGCATTGTACAAAAAAGACTTTGCAGATTAGAAGGATGCTTTGCAGAAGTCATATATGGAAAACTCAAAATTGGAGGTGGTCAAAGCTAGTTACCAGGGAGAGAAGGACATAGCCTCAAACCTAGTTAGAATATTAACAAATTATCATGAACTCAGAGACAAAGCTAGGACCTTTGAGGAGGAACAATGGTAGTTTGTGACTTGATATGTAAGGCTAATCAGATGTTTTTGCAACTACCATGTCCTTGGAACATACCAGTGATAGCACACATTGGCTCAATAGCCTAGATGGTACATCACCTAAGAATGGAAGAGGAGAAACTATAGGAATTGCTAAATCATTACAAATTTCAAAAGCCTAGTGAAAAAGGGAAGCAACAAATGGAGGAGCCACTACCTTCGAGCACCACATGAGCTTCCTTGTTTTTGTTTTGTAATAATGTGTTCCATCTTTTGTATTAAATGACTATGACATGCAAGAATTAATTATTTTTATTATTATTTAAGTCAGTCAATAATCCCATACCTTCCTAATATTTTGTAAAGAACTTGTTCCTCATTTTGTTTTAGTCAAGGACCAATTTTCATTTAGTCATGAAGGTATGATGAATCATCATTTGTTAGGCCTTGACATTGGATATTGTAACGACAGAAAACGTCAGTCGCTGGAAAGTACCAAATGAAAATCCATGTACATAGTCTTAACCACAGATCCGTGCGAGGACCATGCTAGAGAAAATGAATCTGCGGTGCCCTGAATGGTCTTGTCGATCAGACAGGGACTTACTCAATCAGTAAATTGACGAATATTGTGATATTATGCGTATTATATAGATATTCCATGAAACAAATTGATTCAATGAATCAAAAAAGGAGTAGAAAACGATGTAAATAGATTGAAATAATGACGATGTCAATGCAATAAGGAGGATCAGATTTAAGAAGGATGCGCAATTCCAAGATCTATGTTTTGACTTGAAGACTAAGAATATTGTATATAAAGTTCCAATGGCAAACTCCACTTATCTTGTGCAAAGCATACACAAAGTAACAAGAAAACTGTTCAACAAGGAGTACAGAATGAAGCTTGGTCTACCTCGTAAGCCAAAGATGGGATGCAAGGATGGTCAAGCCTAGATGTCTATCGATCAACTACTTCTGATCAATAGATCTTGCCAATCGCACCAGACGATCTCTCCATCTCTGATCTGCTCCCTTTGCCTTCGGTAGTCTCTGCTCAAAACTGCCAATGATCATTAATGGAGAGCACTGTATCTTTGCCAAAGGACTGATCACTCCTGCTGCCAATGCTCAAGCAAATGTCTTTTGTCTCTGCTCAAAAAGTGATAGTTGCAAAAATGCCCCAGATGAAGATCCCGATCCCTTCGCCAACTGGAGTATTTATAGGTTCGGTAGTACGTGGAGAAGGCACAGCCCTGATGACACGTGTCTCGAACCTTCAAAATATTGTTGACTTGGTAAACTTTATGTTGAAACTAGTCATGTCACATCATGTTTTTGGGAAGGGGAGCAAAGTACGTTGTTGACCACTTCTGCTAAAGTCGCTTCATGATTATGCACAATACACTCATTAGCGTATTGTGCGTGTGGATAGTAGGTGCATATCTGGTATTGCTTTAGCCGGCTTTAGGCTGTATTACGCTCGTTTACGCTGCGTAGCATGGTAGAGCGTAGAAGTAGTTAACTCAAGCTATTTTACACTCACTTACACTGCGAAGCGTAATAGAGTGTCAAACATGGTCAACTTTACAATAAGTTACGCTTGTTTACGCTGCATAGCGTAATAAGCGTAAAGTGACCAATTTGCAAGAAGGAAGAAATCAATCTGCTACACTTCTTTGGACTCTGACTTTGACTTTCTGAAAGCTCATTACGCTGCTCTGCGTAACGGAGCGTAAACTCAGCCTTGGACAAAAGACTTAGCGGAGTATGCGACAAGTATTAGACCTTAAACTTCGTCCAATTTGCCGAAGTAAGTTACTTTCTGATATCGGGCTATGTTAAGCAGATTTACATTGAGCGACACTATGCTATGTTGCATAATGTAGCGTAAAGAGAGAAAACAAAGTAAGGTCAAAATTTGTAAAAAACTTGGAGACTTGATGCTGTGCGCCTCTTTGCCTCATTCTGTCTTCTGGATTTCTGCCGCAAACTTTCGCCCGAATCGTGAATCTTTTTCTTAGGCCGATTTGTAATTTCCACGGTGTTTCAATAGCCCCTCTTTGTTGATGTTTAGAGAGCTTGCCCGAAAGACGTCGACAAAGAATACGAAACACCGGATGGGTAAAAGTATCAACAACGTTCATCAATGGTCACTTAAGTGTCGCCCTATCAAAGCAGAAGTGCAGAAATGAGGGAGATGGAAGATAAAATAGTATGGGAGGGAATGTGTATAGAGGTAAGAGGAGAGAGGTTTGGGGAAGACTCAAGTGAGGTTTGAAGAGAACTCAAACGAGGTTCGGGGAAGACACAAATGTGTGAGTATAGTTTTATACGCATAAGTACTTAGGCCTTCTCCTGCGATTGCGTTTTCATGGAGTTATGCCATCATTTTGTAGATGAAGGGGCTTGCATAGACGAATTGTGTTACGTCTACGCAGCCTGGATGAGTTGTGTTTCATCCATTTTGCCGACCCATTTTTTTTTGGCGTCCACTAGGTGAGTTGCGTTACGCTGGTTTATGGACTTGATTGTAATGTAGATGCAGAAAGTGTATACTACGCATTCACATTTTGCATAAGGGGAATAGATGGGATGGTTAAGGAGGGTAGTAAGAGCTAGAGGTAGGATTATGAAGAAAACAAGGATGCACTCTTGAGTGGACAGGCTAATCTAAGCGGTCATCTCAAAATGCTATTTGTATTTCACCACTCAGATGAATGCACCTTTGAGCGACATCCTCATAGCAAGTTACCTGCAACCAAAGAAGAAAAACAGAGGACACCATTATTTGTTCAAATTGCTAGAGAGGTTGTTGAAACAATTACCGTTTGGGGTGAGCTAGAGTGAGCAGGCTGTGAAGGGGGAATTGTAGCATGAGGCCAGGGTCTTCAACGTTGATGCTTGGCCCAGCATATCACCGCCAAAGATCATTAGACTCATCGCACCCGACTGATTATGCAAAGAACCAGCTAGGTGATTCTGTGAAGCCAGAGCCTGATAGTGATGATGAGCGGAGATCCCCGAAGTTGTGGTTGATGAGAAGTCCTTTGGGGCTCCGAATGGCGAAACTAATCCCTCAGAGGTGCCTCCGCTGAAATGGATGCAGTGAAGGCATCTCCAAGGGGTCAGTAGTATGCCTTTCAGCACATCCGAGGAATCAACAGAATGCCTGTGAGGTAGCGATGCTGGGGCTATCCCAACATCCCACCCCATTTGTTTTGTAGCCGCACAGAGACGATGATGCTCACTTGATTCGCATGTTGGCAGTCTGTAGGTCCCAGTTTTAGGTCCTGGTAGGCTGTCGTTGCTGATTTTAAGTCCCAGCAGACCATGGTCCTAGTTTAAAGTCTGGGTGGACT
>MNCI01005810.1:12320-24437 GCA_015680685.1 Gnetum montanum
ATTGTTTGATACCAAGGTTGTCACAAAAGGATTTGGTTTCTAGACTGCTAAATTGTGGCCCATTGTCGGTCACGATAGTCATCGGGAGACCAAATCTAGTTACAATGTTATCTAGAATGAAATGAAAAATCTATTGAGATGTGATCTTTCGCAAAGGATGGCTTCCACCCACTTTGTGAAGTACTCAGTGGCGGTGATTATGAAGCTATGACCTGTGGAAGATTTTGATGTGATAGGCCCTATAATGTCTAATCCCCATCGTTGAAAGGGCCATGTTATCTGAGTCGTGTGTAGTTCTGTAGGCGACACATGTATAAGGTTTGCATAATGCTGACACGTGTCGCATGTTTTAACCTTTGTAAGACGATCTTTTTGCATGTACGGCCAATAATAGCCTAAGCAACGGATTTTAGAGGCCATGGCTTGTGGTGCTACGTGTCCTCCGCATGATCCCTCGTGGACTTCGCTGACTATACATTGCACCTGGTCTTTGGTAATGCAAGTAAGTAGTACTCCATCAAAAGAGCATCTACAGAGGGTAATATCTCCTATGATGATGTACTACCTAGCTCGTTTGCGAATTGCATCTTTCTACGCACGTGTTAGCTCGTGTGGTGGTTCGCCATGCAAGAGGTAAGTTTTAATGTTGTCGTACCACTCTGGCATTTTATCCTCGAGCAGTGAAGATATTTGCACCACTTGAATGATAGGATCTGTACAATCTGTTATTAAGGTGAGAAAAGTGTCGAATAGGTGCGACGACACGTTTAAAGCTAATGTAGCTAGTGCATCGGCTAGCGTGTTGTCATTTCGAGATATGTGTTGGGCATCGATCGTTGTGAACTGCTTCAGAAGATCTTTAGCCATATCGCAGTAGGGCTGTAAATGTGCAGCCTTGCAGGTGTAGACTCCTATGATTTGATTTATAACAAGCATCGAATTGCCCCTAATTGCCAGGTGTTGAACATCAAGCTCTTTGGCTGTTAATAATCCCCTGAGGAGTCCGTCGTACAGGGAAAGGTCAAGCGGTAAGGGTGAAGACGCACATCCTCAGGTGAAAGCGAAATGACTGTGGCAGCACTGCCACCTCTAGTGGTTGAAGCTCCATCAAAATATAACGTTGCTTCGGGGCCTATTAAAATAGGGCTTAAACTATGTACATGCTCATCTGGAAATTCAGGCTCCATGGTTGCCTGACTGTCAATAGGCGATGTTATTAGTTGGTCAGCTATCGCTTGGCCTTTCGTAGAAGATTGACCAATATAATGCAGATCAAATTCTACTGTGATAGCTTTCCAATGAGCTATTTTACTACTTTCATACAGATTATGCGTAATCTCCCTAAGGATGTTATTTTTGTAGATTATGTTGACCTAGCTATGAAAGAGATAGTGTCTGCATTTTTTGAGCATAAATTCTAATGCTAAGCAATTATGCTCTACTTCATTATACGTCGTTTCATATGTACATAGAGCATGACTCAAGTAATATATGGGTACTTCTGACCCATCATCTCTCTTTTGATAGAGTAATGCAGCTAAGGCTACATCTGATGTTGCGAGGTAAATGTAAAACGGTTGATCCCTTTGTGGCGGGAATACTATTGGCAAGTGTTGAAGTTCTTGCTTCAAGCTGTCAAACACACGCTGACAATCATCTGTCCATTCAAAATTAACTCCCTTTTTTAGCAGATGCTGGATAGGGTGTAACTTGTCCGTTAGCCTCGAAATAAACCACCTGATAAACTGTAACCTCCCTTGCAATCTGCGTAATTGCTTGAGATTTGCAGGGGGTGTCAATTTAACAATGACTTTGACTTTATCAGGATCTACTCGTATACCAGTTTTCGATACCACAAAACCCAGCATGCATCCAGTTTTGAATCCGAATACGCACTTCTTTGGGTTTAGCCGGAGATCGTACTTAGAGCATCTTTTAAGGACTAACTCCAGATCTTGCGAATGATCTTCTGGCTTTATAGACTTAACAGCTATATCGTCAACATAATCATTCAGTCTCCCTAGGAGGTAATCGCTAAAGATGTACATCATAGATCGTTGATACATAGCTCCAACATTTTTTAATCCAAAAGGCATCATGATGTAGCAAAAGGTCCCCTAGGGTGTCATGAATGTCGTTGTCAGCTGGTGTTATGGGTTGATGCGTATTTGATTGTAGCCTGAGAAGCCATCCATAAAGGATAAAAGCGCATGCCTAGTGGTTGTATCCACTAGTTGGTTGATACTCAGTAATGAGAAATTATCCTTGATTGTAGCTTTGTTCAAGTCTCGGAAGTCTATGCAGATGTGTATCCCTTTAGTCTTTTTAGGAACAACTACAATGTTAGATACCCAGTCTGAGTAATCAACCGTGCAAATAAAACCAGCCTGGTATAGTTTAGTGATCTCATCACATACTGCTAGCACGACTTCTGACTTAATTTTTCATACTTTTTGTCTAACTACCTTGATATGGGGATCTAGAATTATGTTGTGCTATATTAATCTTGGGTCTAGTCCCGACATATCTTCGTATGACCATGCAAACACTATGATGTTGTTCTGGAGGACCTACTTTATGTTATCATGTACCTTTTGGTCTAGTAAAGAACTAACCTTAAGAGTTTTAGTCTCACCTTTATGCGTAACCACAGAGACCTCGTTAAGGGGATCTTCGGTTACATTTCCAGCTTCTAGATCTAGCATGCACGTCGATTGTTCTAGCCAGTCTAGAGATGTTTCCGATGTGGCTATGGATGTGTCATCGAGGGCAAGGTTAGATTCTACTAGTGTGGGATCAAATTGTCTAATGATTTCCCCATGTGGGCCTGTTAAAACTAGGAGCGCAGATAAAGTTTCGTCCATTTGCCAGTTATCTTGCAAAATTGTCAAATATGAAAGTAATTAGAAAAATGCTAAGTTGGATGCGATAAACAACGTGATGTTTAGTCTCACTCGTATTGCTTCCTGTGATACGCTAACTAAATTTTGAACAACGTGAACAACCTGTAATTAATACGACCTGATTACGAGGAGATAAGATGCAGTAGTTTAAGGTCATTTTAGACCGTAATGCATGCGATATCTATTGTAGTTAATGCCTTGATTTTCGGGTTCTAGCTCATACTGACACCAGCATTTGGGCAAGTCTCACTTTAATGGAGCATCAAGTTGGTTAGTTTTGCATATAAGTAGGTAGTTCTTATAAAATAGGCTATTGGCTATTGCAAATTTGAATTCTTGGCTGTCACAGAGAGAAAGAGAAAGAGCAAAAGATTGCAGCACGTTATTTGTGAAGGTGTTCAGGTGTGAAGGTGTTTAGGACTGTAACAATGGCACTGAAAGTGAGAGGAAAGAATACCAAGTTGGCTAAAATCGACGAAGTACAAGGGAGCCTGCAGCGTGCTTCACAGGCCTTGGTCGAAGTGAGAGATGTCACTCCTCTGAATCGGTAGGCCATCCCTTACTTACTCGTGTTTCTTCCTGTGACACGATTTTTTTTGTGTTTATCCTTTTGCGTCCTCTACGTAAACTAGAGTTTTAGGTTGTAGACCTCGTATTGAAGTGAGGGTTTAGACAATAGTATTGTGTCTATCGCCATTGTCTGAGACAAACCTTGTACTATTACAAGGGTTTCAGCGATTTCGGCTGTATGGCTATAGCATAATTTTGTAAATTTTCTTATAGTTTAAGCATGCAATCAGAATCTAGATGGTAACGTATTTATTTTCTATATAGTATCATGGTGAAACCCATCCTAATCGTTTTGGATATAGTTGGGGTTTTATGTTGTATAAGCCCTATCATACCCAATGTTCCTCCTCCTCAGACTCAGTTTTAGGGGAAGGCTATATGGTTTCGAAAGGGTGCGCTGGAGTTTTTGTAGTTTTTGCTGCATAACTACAATATTATTATGTGGTCGCATCTATTGGATGATGTGGCTAGTGCTATTTTGGAACATCTGTTAGTGGGTTCTACACAGGGCGTCCTGGCTTTCCTAACAGACGGGGCTATTGATACTGGGTGTCCCCAAGACCGTGAACTTAGTGCCAGAGGATTGAGATGTCTAAGTTGGATTTGGGAGATGCCAAGATTTAGCTATTATCATGCGTATAATACTTTGTTCGTGGCTCGTCATGTCTCGACTTACTTTCAGAATCCACCAGGCATGGTGTATTATTCGGGCGGGTAAGTTATTTTACTAGCGGTATTGTCAATATGTTTCTAATGTTTGAATTTGCAAAGCGTAGGATAGTAATGTGTTATATGATACAGGTTTTTCATCAACGAAAATGGATTAGTAGGCAATAATGATACATTGTCTTGGACCGAAACGACAATAAAGGAGTTTACGTCCACCAGCAACGTACGCGCTGGTGTAATGGGGCAAATGGCTTTCGACATTCATGAGTATCCCACCCGTTATGTTGATTCCTTCAAAAATTGTTAGAATCTTGGGTGGTTACATGAGGAATGGACTTTGAACCCACCCCTCACCCTCGCGGACGTGCAAAGGAAGCTCCCTCCATTTCCTTTGCCATTTGGACCTAGTAAAGTTTTGTTGCTGCTATTAGTTATAGGGTATTATATATATATATTTTGTTTTGAAATGTTGCGTAATAGTGTTTTCACTATCTTGACATATGCCTTGTGTTATCAGTCAGGGAATCCCAAGAGATTACCATCACGATTTCCGGCTGCGAGGCGAACACCCTCCTTTTCCATTATGGTGACATAAAGGAGGCACAACGCTGGCTTGACCATGTGGAAGCCCCAATTGCGTTGGTCATCAAGCTATGGGAAGCAAGGCTAATGCATTTATTCTTAGCCGTAACGCCTGATGTCCCCGCAAGCAAAATGTTGACCCTAGTTAACTCCTTCAGTGAGGGAGCTAAACATTTTTGCATGCGTGTGCATCACATACGTGTAAACTTTGATATTGACACTTAGCTGTTTGCTAACCTCTTCAGCGTCTCCTCTGATGGTCTTTATGTAGAGGAAAAATCGAGGAGAAGTGTCAAATATCAGGAAGAGATGGAGGAGTGGTTGGGGACCAAGAAGGAAACCAAGGGGATCCCTTGTGAAAAGATCGACTTAGAGGTCACCAAGACTATTTATCCCCTCTTCCAAGCCCGAGCCTTCCCCAAAATACTCTTGCAGGGGAAGTTCTTTACTATAGAATAGGCCCGTATTATGTGAGAGGTGATGGAGGAAGGGACGCAATTCGACTGGGCAAGCTATTTCACTGAGTGGTTACGCATTGAAATGGTGAGGCTCTGCCAAAAGCTTGAGTCGTGTTTTAGTGTGCACTTCGCCTTCTTCATAGCTTGCCTCTGGCATTTTGCTGAATTTTTGGTTGTCCAGAGGAATGGGGTCTGGGTGCTACAAGACCAAGACCAATTATCCAAACCTTGGATTTCCCATATCTTTGGCACTACCTGGGCACAGGATCCTCTAGAGGGAATTGGGGAGTCATTGTCTATAACGACTAGGGATGTGGTGGCACCTCGAATGCGAGGCCCTGATAGTGTAAGTGGGGTGCTTCCCACGTACACTAGTGATGCATCATGGGGGAAGTGTCTAGCTGCAGAGATAGTAGATGCCTCAGTTTAGCATAAAAGGCCTCGCCTAACTGAGGCCCCTGTGGAACCAACAGGTGGCACAAGCAGAACTGTGCAAGTCAGACTTCAGTGGAGTAAACCTTCACTTGGTAAGCATAAAGACATAGTGAAAGTTATGGCAATTATTGTATTACGCAGCTTTATTCAAGGAATTTTGAATTGTTTAAATGTGTTATGTGGCATGAATAGGGAGACCTACAGAGCAGTTGACCCTTGAAATAGGGGCAGTGGTATTACGACAAGGGGAAGGGGTTCCAGTTTTAGAAGAGGAGGCCCCAACTGTTAGAATAAGTGATGCACAGACCCTTGTGCGTGAGGAGAGAGAGGAGGTGACAAACGTTGACGCACTCCCTACAGTAACAGGCAGAGGTAATCAGTGTATTAGAATTTTTAAGGAATTCTGTTAATAACTAGAAATCTTAACTTAATTATGCTATAGATGAACGAGGTGCATCCCCATCCATCATTGTCAGCAGAGTGTGGGGGGAATTCCCTAATAAGTTTGCCTTCATGGAAGGCGTTGTCAGTGATATGATCGAGTGCCTTGAGTGCATGGACCCTGGGGATGGTATGTTACTACTATTGTACGCTTATTTTATTATAAGGTTGTAATGTTTATTTATGTTTGATAATATTTGTTGTTAGGAGTTCGCCTTCAATGGGACCGTACGGAGCCCATTGACCTGGACACAGTCGAGCCTTCATCGAACGGTGCGGTCGTGCCACACAATATTTACGAGGAAATGCATAAATGTGCGTTATGCTCGACTTGCTCTTTGTGGAAGAGTCAAAACGTCAATGAAGACCTCTAGAAGAAGTTGTAGAGGTTAGAGAAGGAAAGGGTGTCTCTGGCCAAAGAGGTCGGAGACTTAAGATTGCAATGTGACAAGCGCGAGGAACAGATGAAGAGGACTAGCATACGGCTGTTGTTGACTACGCTCGCTACTGGACCACGGTCGGAAACAACGTGCAATCCAATCACGAATTGGTAGAGAAAAGAATGCAAATAGAGCTCTTGGCCCAGAAGAACCAGGACTGGAAGGACTTTTGCACAAGTGTCCAAGAGTGGGGGCAGAAAGAAAAAGATCATAAGCATATGTATAAGCGAGAAAGTATCTCTTATCGTCAGCACTACCAAGATTCTGCCGTTGAAGCTCAATCCTTGCGGGTGTTCCTCGACATCATTGGTGCATCTATGGCCTTCGAGAAGTTCCAGGAGCAGGTGACGGTAAGCGTGTTTCCCAGAAAGGAAAATTACTCTTCTCGGGGAAGAGACTACAATCCCTACTTTCTTCCCTAAACCACCCTAATGGACTAGCATGGAGAAAGGGAAAGTAAAGGCTGGAACTATTTTGGGGGATGGAGTTTGGTCTGAGCTAACCGAAGACGAAATTATGCAACGCCTATGGGTCGGTTTAGACCAACTCCCCTTTGCTACGGATGTAGGAACATTGCGAGTAAGTTTGAATGTTATTGAATTTAAATTTTTTGATTTGTTTTATCCTGGTTTTTTCTTATGTATTTATTGTATGTAGGTACAAGGAGTGGATGAAGAAGGTGGACAAGATGGCGAGCATGTTCAGGAAGAAGAGCGTAATGATGCAGACCGTCCTTGTGAAGATGACATTCCTCATGAAGGAATACCATCTAAAAGGGACGGCCCACTTGAGGACGATCTGTTAGGCTTAGAGGCAGACTTAAGGGATACTGGTGACAGTGGTACTAGGGGGGATGCATAATTGTGATTTACGCATGCTTTTATTGATGAATTTGAACAATGGCAATATGAATGTTGGCGAGATTACTCATGAGATTTTGTTTATGGTTTTTTATTTATTTTACATTTAATTTTATGTCTTTATTTATACAAAGCGTAAATGGAATTGTTAAAGACTTTGGATAGGTTGTGTTATTATGACTGTAGAATGGAGTAGCTAGTTTAAGGCCATTGCGGGCCATCACATAGCGTTTGCATAAGATATAGATGAATGAATTTGCTAGTTTTAGGCCATTGTGGGCCTTTACTAGTTTTAGGCCATTACGGGCCATCATTAGTTTTAGGCCGCTCAGGCCATCACTAGTTTTAGGCTGTTGCAGGCCATCACTAGTTTTAGGCCGTTGCGGGCCATCACTCGTTTTATGCCGTTGCGGGCCATTGCATACATCTAGGAGTGTAATTGATAAACATGTGTCTATCTGCATAATTATGCTAATATGACTAATAGAAGTCAAGAAGCGTAAATGGCGTGAAATGGGGAATGTAAATAGTGTAATGGACAGAAAGTATAAATATGTATGTATATTAAAGAAAACTGACAATCAAGTTTGATAAGCGTAAGCAGAAAACTAGTAAAAGTGTAACGATGCATGTAAATACCACTCAGATCAATCGTTAGCCCGCAATTGTTTCTTAATGGCTTTTACGTTCAGTGGTGCGTAAGGGAGAGGAGGTTTATGGCCTAACTCTTTCACATTGTCCTCCTCTCCCTAAAATGGTAGGTCAGCCCAGGCTAGGCTGTCATCATTCATTTTGACCTGTTCGGAGATCTGGACATGGGTTTGGTCTTCAGGCGTCTCGATCTCTGAACCCCATTCTTCTTCGATGTTATTGATAGTCCTAGAAGTTATTTCATCACCGTGTGTTACTACCTGTCCCCCTACATAAGGGAGGTGCATCTCTTGGTGTATTGGTGACAAAACTGCCCTCAGTTGGGCCAGCCAGGACCTCCCTAGAATTAGGTTGAAACCGGACATCTCCTTGACAACGAGAATCGTGGCGTCTATTTGGAATTGGTCTCCTACCACAAAATTGATATGCACCGTCCCCTTGACTTGAACTCGTGTCCCGTTGAATGAATTTAGGCACGATGTCATTGTAGGACTGATCTGGTCGACCAGGCCCAACTTATCCACTATAGGATAAGGGATGACATTCGTAGCCATGCCATTATCAACGTGCACCCTCTGGATCCGATGTTGACCAACCCAGATGGTGATGTACATGGGTTCTATCATCACTTGACCTTTCTCGGGATCATATTTGATGGATTTATCATGAAAGGTCAAAGGGGTTGGTTTAGGTTGCTCAGCGACGGGAGGAAGCATGACAACATGTATCGCTTCCTCTTTCGCTGGTAAGCTTTCATCCACAGGTATGAATGTCAGCATATGAACCATAACCTCACGGTGCTTTTGAGATGTCATAAGCAGGTCATAGAGGCTCAGCGTTGTGTTCTTCTATTTCAGAGCCTGCTTGACTTGCGTAAATGCATTGAGGAGGTTCCGTTCTCGGCTGGGTTGCTTATCCCCTCTGTCTTCTTCCATTCGCCCTAAGAGACAAATCTCCCGAAGCGGAATAGCATCAGTTGGAGGATTGTGTTTCTTCCTACCGAGGGGAGGTGGCTGTATTTCTGTACCCTTGTCTTGCCCATAAGGTGTAGGCACAGGGACAGAGGCTAGGGGCCTGGGCTTAGCGAAGCCTAGCATAGAGTGGTTTTTGTTTTTATTGGATGGTGATTAAGGGTTTTGGTTAGAAGCTTGCCCCTGCGTAAAAGGGGCAGCCAGTGGTTTTGGTACCCTAACGATAAAAGGCACCTTAGGAGTGGGCATGAACGTGGCCGTGGCTTTATTGTTAACGTGAGATTGGGTTATGGTTGGAGAGGGTGCCCGAATAAAAAAGGGTGGCCTTGAGACGCTGCTAACTATCGGTGAAGAACTTGCCCCCTGGGGTGAACTAGTAGGCATGCGTAAAACAAAGGGTTGTTTAGGTGGTACCTTCCCTTCACCGTCCGTACTTACCATGTTGATTGTGTATGGTGCGTTATTTGCGTTTAACGGGTTCTTGTACACATGCAACGCTTGGTTTTCGGGACATGTTGAACTACTGCCGTCTAGTTTCAGGGAACCATCGTCAATCATGTGTTGAATGTCGTCCTTCAACACCTAGCAGTAATTAGTATCATGACCACACAACTGATGGTAGTCACAAAAACGGTCCAGCCTAAAAGACTTCGGAACTGGTGGTTCGTTAGGTAGGGCTAAAGAAGGATTCTTTAGCTATTCACAATGATGCCTGTGATGCTACAGAGCTTCTTCAGATACTTTTTTATTTTGAATATATCCTAACCCTAATAACTATTTCAATAATTCCAAATTCTTTATAGGTAGGGCTGTATATTTTGAGCGATCTTTACGCTCGAAGTTTGGCTTTGGCTGTGGGGGCTTTTCAAGGGCAGGTGTGTCTTGGCCGGTGCTACTTGCACTAACTGTGGTCTCGGCAGATGCTGTGGGTGCCTTCTTGTTATTCTTGTTTTTAGTACCCTCAGCCAGCGTAGCTACTGTCGTTGTTGTTGCTTTACCCTTGTCTTTACCCTTATTATTGGTGTTTTTATAGACCACATACGTCGGGTCTTTGCTAGCCTCAGCAGCATCTTGGATGCTCCTAGTTTGGGCGAAAGCCTGATTCAAGGAGCTAGGGGAAAGGTAATACAGTTTAGACTTGATGAATTCGTTAACTGCTCCTTTGAAAATAGACAGTAGATGGGCTTCCGCGATAGGCTCACGGATATCATTCAAAGTAGTGCTCCATCACTGTATAAACTTTTGGACTGGTTCAAGTGAGTCTTGCTTCACTCCCATGAGTTGGTCTAGCGTGACTTCTGGCTTTAAATTGTACTTAAAGCGAGTCACGAATTGTGTTAGGAGCTCTTCCAAGGTTGAGATGGAAGAGCGAGGGAGCACTCGATACCAGTCCGAAGCTTTCCTTGCCAGAGACATTGCAAAGACACAGATAATCGTATGAGGCCATTGCTGCAATAACAAGGATTCAGACCTGAAGGTAACAAGGTGAGCATTGGGATCTCCTTCCCCATTATATTTAGTAAAATGGGGCAACGACATCCCTGGAGGCAATGACAGCATAGGAACCACTAGGCTGATAGGATCATCCTGGTAAAAATCCATGATTTGTATCGTATCAGAGCCAGCAGCTTTAAGGTGCCTAACCTCCTCGATGAGGGTCTGAATAAGCGAAAAAGCTTGATCTAGACTTGGTGATGAAGAAGTCTGCGCAGGAGGAGTAGGGGGTTGGACTAAAAGGGTAGTGCCAGGTAATGGGAATGGAGCGATGGTTTGACTGATAGGTGGCGCTGCAGGGTCTATCCCCACGGATGGAGCTGCCTGTGAAAACCACCATCCACCAGGCTAAGCAGAGAAATTGGCCACCGCCTGATGTGTAGGATGGAGATTGTAAGGGTATTGTGCATTTATCTATGGAACATGCATGGTAGGTGCGGCTAAGGGTTGCACACCATATAATGCAGATTAATTATGTGAAATAGGTGGGATCCACTGACTAGCTGTGGGTTGTTGAACGGATTGCTGCGATTGAACAGTGTCTGTGATCTGTTGCCTTGCAATGGGTTGTACCAAATTTTGCACCAGGCGGGTTATAGGTGTGGTATGAGGTTGGACGTAGGGAATGAAATGAGGTGCGGTAGACGTAGGTACCACCGACGGAATACTGATTACACATGACGATGAGACTGTCCCCATGTTATTTTGAGATGGTATTTGTACTTGCAAGACTGAGGATTGTGTAATGGCCTGTGGGATGACAGGAATATGGGTGTGTGTAGTCATGACTGAGTTGAGATGGGAGGCTTCTCCGATAAGAGGAAATAGGGGATTTATGTATGTATGGGGACTGAGGGTATGATATGAATCCGCGTGTTCAGATTGGGCTGCGAATTCATCTTCCTCTTCTTCTCCGTTTTGAGGTTCTAGAATGGACCGTGTAGTCTAACTCCTAGCCATAACCAGTTGGGTCAGGAGTTTATGGTAATGTTCGGTCAGGGGGATAATGTCATACACGGTAGGGGTGAAATCTTAGCCCCCTCTATGGATTAGCTTATAATTTCGTTTTGTCTTGATCTCGGCTCGGCTATGTAACGACGGAAAATGTCGGCAGCTGGAAAATACTGAAAAAATTTCCGTGTACATAGTTTTAACCACGGATCCATGCAAGGGCTATGCTAGAAAAATGAATCTACAGTGCCCTAAATGGTCTTGTCGATCAGATAGGGACTTACTAATCAGTAAACCGATGAATATCTCGTGAAATGATCTGATTCGAGGAATCACAAAAACGAGGGGAAAACGATGTAGATGAATTGCAACGATGATAACGTTAAACATGATAAGAGGAGGCTGACATAAGAGGAGCACGTAGTTTCAAGATCTACGATTTGACTTAAAAAATGTATATTTTGTATATCTCGTTACACTGGGAGAGCCCGATTACTGGATATGAAGCAAGCACAAAACAACAAGAAAACTATCCAAACAGAAGTCCGATCCACCTCGTGGGCTAAAGTCGGGATGCAAGGAAGGTCAAGCTCTGACATCTACTGATCAACTATTTCTGACCAATAGAGTCTTCCCCAGCAGAACGATTACTCCTGTCGCCGGTGCTCAAAGCGAACTGTGCTCTGTTTCTG
>MNCI01005810.1:25204-182553 GCA_015680685.1 Gnetum montanum
TGGTATAGCGTAAATAGAGAAAACATAGTAAGATTAGGAATCTGCATAAGAAGTTGAGGACTTGATGCTACGTGCCTCTTGGTGTTACTCTGTCTTATTCTCCCTTCTGGAATTCTAACATGCGCCCTTGCCTGAATTGCAAATCTTTGCCTGAGGCCGACTCGCAATTTTCATGGTGTTTCAGGCTAAGGGCAAGTTTTGCCTGGATCTTGATGCAAATGAAATTGTACTCTTTAGGAGTCACGACGGTGAATACAGGATCCTTGCCCTGTAACCTCAACGAATGATGTGATGGTCCCTGAGGTCCTATTGCACCAAAAGCTAGTCCGATGATGGCGATGGGGTTTACGGATGTGGCACCCGAGTCAGTGGTGATCATAGTGGCAGTGGTTTCATATGCAGAATCCATTTCTCAGATAGGTTAATGACAAGAAACAATAGGATCTAAAAGGCGACGACCAAATAGAATTATGATTAGGCTTTTTACCCTGTAGGATTCCAAAGGAATCGTTGCTGTGACCAATCTACACCACATGATTTTTCGTAAACTTCCCTGGAGGTATTACGTTTACGTTTTTTTTATGGACATGGATATAGATCTCTTACAGGGCTACCCGTAAAATACGGATCGGAGGATCAGGCCCTCCTTCTAGTGCCAGAAAACTGTAACGATGGAAAACATCGATCGTTGGAAAGTACCAAATGAAAATTCATGTACACAGTCTTAACCATGGATTTGTGTGAGGGCCGTGCTGGAGAAAACGAATCCACGGTGCCCTAAATAGTCTTGTCGATCAGACAGGGACTTACTCAATCAGTAAATTGACAAATATTGTGATATTATGTGTATTATATAGATATTCCGTGAAACAAATTGATTCGAAGAATTGAAAAAGGAGTAGAAAACGATGTAAATAAATTGAAATAACGATGATGTCAATGCGACAAGGAGGATCAAATTTAAGAAGGATGCGCAATTCTAAGATCTATGTTTTGACTTGAAGACTGAGAATATTGTATATAAAGTTCCAATGGAAAACTCTGCTTATCTTGTGCGAAGCATACACAAAATAACAAGAAAACTATTCAACAAGGAGTACAGAATGAAGCTCGGTCTACCTCGTAAGCCAAAGATGGGATGCAAGGATGGTCAAGCCTGGATGTCTATTGATCAACTGCTTCTGATCAATAGATCTTGGCAACCACACCAGACGATCTCTCCATCTCTGATCTGCTTCCTTTGCCTTTGGTAGTCTCTGCTCAAAATTGCCAATGATCATCAATGGAGAGAACTGTATCTTCACCAAAGGACTGATCGCTCCTACTGCCAATGCTCAAGCAAATGTCTTCTGTCTCTGCTCAGAAAGTGATAGTTGCCAAAAATGCCCCAGATGAAGATCCCGATCCCTTTGCCAACTGGAGTATTTATAGTTTCGGTAGTACGTGGAGAAGGCACGGCCCTGATGACACATGTCTCGAACCTTCAAAATACCGTTGACTTGGTAAAATTTATGTTGAAACTGGTCATGTCGCATCACATTTTTGGGAAGGGGAGCAAAGTACACTATCGACCACTTCCACTGAAGTCGCTTCATGATTACGCACAATACGCTCATCAGCGTATTGTGCGTATGGATAGCAGGTGTGTATCTGGTACTGCTTTAGCCGGCTTTAGGCTATATTACACTCATTTACGCTGCATAGCGTGGCAGAGCATAGAAGTAGTTAACTCAAGCTATTTTACACTCACTTACACTGCAAAGCATAATAGAGTGTCAAACATGGTCAACTTTACAATAAGTTACGCTTGTTTACGCTACGTAGCGTAATAAGCGTAAAGCGACCAATCTGCAAAAAGGAAGAAATCAATCTACCACGCTTCTTTGGACTTTGACATTGACTTTCTGGAAGCTCATTACGCTGCTCTGCGTAACAGAGTGTAAACTCAACCTTGGACAAAAGACTTAGCGGAGTATGCGACAAGTCTTAGACCTTAAACTTCATCCAATTCGCTGAAGTAAGTTACTTTCTGATATCGGGCTATGTTAAGCAGATTTACGCTAAGCGACACTACGCTATGTTGCGTAACGTAGCGTAAAGAGAGAAAACAAAGTAAGGTCAAAATTTGTAAAAAACTTGAAGACTTGATGCTGCGCGCCTCTTTGCCTCGTTTTGTCTTCTGGATTTCTGCCGAAAACTTTCGTCCGAATCGTGAATCTTTGCCTTAGGCTGATTCGCAATTTCCATGGTGTTTCAGATACTTGATGTTGGAGCTTCAATGTTGAATACCTAATGTCAAAGCCAAAAAGTGATGTTAGATATCTGATGTCATCTCCTCTAGGTTTTCCTATAAATATAACACTTAGATGTATGGATGGCATATGATGTAGGGAAGATAGTTTTACTTTTTAGTTTTTGATAGTCTTTCTTAAAGTCCTATTATTTCTAGTGCATGCCTGTAGTATGATGTTTGTTATCATACAGTATCTTTATTCAAGTGTGATGTACTTGGACACGTTACATGACTAGCAATAAAGATTGAGATTACTCCCATCATTGCAACATCCACTTAGATTATTATTAATTTTAATTGTTAATTATTTACTATTTTCTTATGTTAACATTTCTATTTATTTCTATTTACTATTCTTGTTATTAACTGAAAGCATACACCTTAATCATGAGTATTTAAGTGTAGATACATAGTAATTCAAAAGTGTATCATTTGGCACACCTAGTGACATACACTTGGCAATCCCAGAAGTGGTCTCACAAAGTCCAAGATGTATATGGATAATTAAGAGCAGATACTCATTGCACATAGGATAGTTTATATCTTCTTTTCCACTATTCATTAGCTTAATCAATTTACCTCTTTATTGTCAGTAGGAGCAAACTAGAATTAAATAATATCATATGCCTCACTTTGGACTAAATCATACATGATAAAGCTACCACTAGTCCAAGTGAAAAGACAACAAACTACGATCAGAACATAATGATCTAGATACCACAACTAGTCCCATCCATGAAATTCTACTGGATCATGCATGCATGCTTGTGATTTGTATGGTTGGACATAGGGGTACCTTGCCGCTCATCATTACTATTGATGGATGAATTCTTGTATCTGTTGTTTCAACACATTAACATTTCATAGGAGAAGATTTTCTATGGTTAGCATCTTACTCTCTAGATGGATCTGAATGAAGTCCTTTTTAGCTGAATATGTCTTAACCTTGGCTATAGACTGGTCAAAGATAGCCACCACCATTCTTTCCCCAAGCTATTTTAGTCTATCTTAAAGCTCTTAAAAAGCTTCATCTCTTGTCAGTGCAGGGTTGAGGAGTGCAAGATCAACAAGATGGACTCTTAATTCAATAACCTCTATGGCCAAGCATGATTTTTTGCTTAAGCTATTTTGAGTTTTCCATCCAAAATGATGCATTTCCCCTTTGCTTCAAGTAGCTTTGATTGGTTTGCGATGATGTTATCCAAAAAATCAAAGATATTCAAAATCGGTTGCCTAATTTTCATTACTCAATCCAAATATTCCTCATGCTGGGCTACACTCAATCAACTACTAAGAGTTCATATGGATGTTTACACATATTTGAGTGTAGAAATGTATGGTAGAGATGTCATAGGTGTATTTAGTACTTCAATGATCCAATCAACAACCACTTTCACTATAGTTTACTATCCTTGGTGTTGCATCACCAAGACAGTTATCCCTTTGCCCTCCTCCAATTGCACCAAAAAGGTAGTACAATTCCTAGAGATTTCTGGGAATTGCTGTTATTGTAAGAGAGATATTATTACCTCTTGAGCACTTGGATTTGACCTCGTAGGCAACTGCATTCTTTAGACTGAGAATATTGATCCATCTCTTTCCATCTAACTGATTGTTCAGGCCACTTCATTAAGATGACTCATTGTGGAATAGTACATAGATGGATCCCCACCACTTGTTTCTGCTTACTACTCCTACTCACATAAGAGCTACTCTCAAGTTTCATTTAGGTGCTCAATGGTTTCTTGGGATTTTAACATTGTTTCTTGAATGGGTGGTGGAGGTGATGGTTGCTGTTTCACTTCTTTGAACATGATAGGGATCTTATTTTTCATCATTTCAAACTAGGAGGTAGTGGGTGTATGCCTAATTGTGTCATTTACATAGTGGAATATCCTTGTCCTTTTATAGAGTTTTCTAATAAGGCATGGAAAGGGTAGGATTTTCCTTCATATTCATTTTCATTGAAGCACTTTTTCATCTCTAGATAGATTACCTATGGAAGGTTTACTAGGAATTTCTTACTTAAAGTAGTACATGCTCAGGTGGAGAAAGCAGTCACCTTACTAGGCCTCACCGTCAAATTGAGGTAATAAGCCACTATCTTGAAGTATATGTGCTTTGCTAGTGTGGGTACAGCAAAATCCTTACTATCAACCTCATAACACTATTAGGTCCACTTCTTTTTTACCTATAGGTCTACATGCATGGAGGTCTTTGCCAAATGGGTGTCAACATCAAATAGATCAAGAGCCTACACAATAGCTTTTACCAAGTAGGATACCTGAATATCCTTGATTCTCTAGTGGCTCCCATCGTTTTGTTGTTCCAAAAGGAATATGTCTCTCCCATATACCACTCTCCACTAGAAGTGATGATTGGCCACATGAGAGAGTTTTGTAATGGCATGTTGACTTTTGATGGAGCATGTTCTAGGAATGGTCCAAAGTTTATTTCTTGGAGAACTAAGTGTGAGACATCACAAGGCTTGATTGTATAAAGGTAGGCTTATGTCAATGTGACCTCAAGTCTTGTTATAGGCCCTAGTGCCTCTTTGACATTGTTCTATTGTAGCCTCTTCTTTAGGAATTTGTCAAATAGATTCCACTTTGGGGTCGTTCCAAAGATATCCTATTGCATGAGTTTCTGCTGCTTGCTCTTGGGCTTATCCCTACTATTCCCTTCTAGCTTTGGGTTGTTTGTTCTTTTGTTGAGATGATCCTCCTTCCTGTAGTCATTTTGGTCTTGGTACCATCTATGATAACAACATGACCAGGGGTTAGCATTTAATGTGTAGCTTCAAACAATTGAGATACATTATCTCTTTGGAAAATTTACACCTACCTAAGTTGTGATCATGGTCGATTTACTCATTTCAATTATTATTTTATTCATATTTTAATATTAATAAGTAATTTAGGTTTACCGAAATTTTTTGGAAGGGTTAAACTTTAAAAAATTGATTGTTTAATAATATTTTATTTATTAACCCTTTGGGAAAGTAAGAAAAATTTTGAAAAATTTTTATCAGAGATTTTAAGGTTTGTGGTCCCCATGACTAAGAGCTTGCCTCAAGTAACTATAGGATTGAAGAACAAAGTGATTTGGACAAATAGTATAAAAGTTATGGGCTTTGAAATATTTTGAGCTCTAAAAAATTACAAAAGCTCCCCTTCCATTTTGAAGCAAATAAGAAAAATCTTAAAAGTGTTGGATAGTATTTATAGAATTCTTGTGTTGCATCGATGGGGCATTTTTGACATGGTTTTTAACCACTATTGATTTTTCTAGCATAATAAAAAAGGAGTTGTTGTGTGAAATGAAGGTCAAATGGAAGCCCAAAAAGTCATGAACATGACAAAAATATTAGAAGAGGATCTTGAAGCTTAGAAAATTGAGAAATGATTAGAGAATGAGATGGTATGAAGAAAAATGCTTTAAGGAGCACATAGTTGGATGCATGATGGAGCATACGAAAGATTTGATTACAACAACATCTAAGGGTAAGGGACTTAACTAGCCAAACCACAAGATATGCAAGTGGGTCCTAGTGGCACATGTCATTTTTTCCCTTTCATAACCTCAACTAAGTAGTTAGTGAAACCTATAGCTGATTAATGGTTTCAAAAAGCTAAGGAACAAACTTGAAGAATCTACCTAAGAATTTCAACATGTCAAACTAAGATATGAAACAAAAACATGAAAAATGCTACTGATGTGAGCTATGGAGAATATTGATGGATGCGATAGAGAATGGAATGGATGTTCCAATCATTGTTACATGAAGTCCTTTATAAGTTTAATGGTAAATGACCTAATAGAGTCCAACCTTTGTCCAAATTAAAACCAACCACTTTCAGTGACTTTGCATCACCACTCTAAGAGTGGTTCATTGCCTTGAGACACAAAACTTCTTACATGGACAATCACCATTCCTTATTTAATAAGAAAAGAGAAGAAGAAAGTGACAAAGGACCTTAGTTAGAGGGGATCTTTAGGCATGGGTAACATGTATTTCTTGTTCATAACTAGTGCTTGTAGTCTATTTATTTTGTCTAAGGGGTGTGCTTAGAATTCTCATCATGTTATATATATATATAATTTTTTGATGGGAACTATATCATGCAAAGACTTATTTAACTTCCTATTATTGATCGACATGGAAGGGTAAGAAATCCACAAAAACACACATGCACTCAAGTAAGTAGAGAGGTACAAGGAGTATTGAATCCCCTTGAAGCCATAGCCTTTTCAAACCTTTGAATCTTTGCAAGCTTGAAAACTACCAAGGTCACAAGTTCATTAAAGATTTATTAATGAAAAAGGGACCTCATATTTCCAAAATTGGAAAAACCATAGCTTGAAAACTACCAAGGTCACAAGTTCATTAAAGATTTATTAATGAAAAAGGGACCTCATATTTCCAAAATTGGAAAAACCATAGCTTGAAAACTACCAAGGTCACAAGTTCATTAAAGATTTATTAATGAAAAAGGGACCTCATATTTCCAAAATTGGAAAAACCATAGCTTGAAAACTACCAAGGTCACAAGTTCATTAAAGATTTATTAATGAAAAAGGGACCTCATATTTCCAAAATTGGAAAAACCATAGAGTAGGTGGATGGGTGGATGATGTGAACTCACTGCCTATTTCATGCAAAAGAAACTTGTCTTGGTTATCGATCTTCAAAATTCAAAAATAGAAATCAAACATTAGCAATCAAAAATATTAAGTACAAACCACCATTAGCAAATAGCTACAACATCACTATGTCTTATTGGTAATAAAGCACTTTAATTATAAGATGAGAAAAATTCATACCAAAATAAGGAAAAATATAAAAGAAATTATAAAATATTTAAGAAAGATAAAACATACTAGAAATGTTGTAAAATGAAAATTGGAAAAATTAATAAAGTAAAGAAAAATGACATAAAAGAAAAGAAAGTGTAAAATAAAAAAGTATGAAGCCAATCAATAGATTAGCATGGATGGCCATCTCCCCTATGACTAGGTTGAAAGGAAGAGATTTGAAAGATTGATCATGGTCATCCATTCATTAAGGTGTTGCTTTTGCTGGCTTGTTTGAGCTCATGCAAAGGTTTGATTTATTGTGTGTTGACTAGCTGCTTTGTGTTTAGGCTCTTAAGTTTGTAGATCAAAATGGCCTTAAAAGTAAAGGTTTCATAAATGATATAAGGCCCTTCCCACATTGTTTGGAACTTAGTTTGTTGAGGTATGTGTATGAGGTTCTAGTAGAGGACCTTATCTCTAGGTTGAAATTATACTTTCCTTATCCAAAGATCATGGCATTACTTATTGAATGCTATGTGTACTTCATTCAAGGATAGGGCTACTAATTGATTTTCATCTAGTGCATTCAGGTTGATTAATCTTTTTTTTTTGTGCTAGGATAATGTCAAAGTCCAAGTCATAGGATATTGAAAGTATACAAAGCTCAAATTGGATAGGTAGAGTTGGTAATTTTCCGTACACCAACTCATAGGAAGAGTAGCTTATAGGAAGTTTCCATGTTGAGCAGTATGCCTAGAGGGCATCATTTAGTTTTATGCTTCAATCTGTTCTATAGTGCTAATAGCTCTTATTAGGATCTTTGTGATCTTCTAATTAGTAGCTTTTGCTTGATCGTTGGCTTGTAGGTGGTAGGGTATTGTTAGTTTATGTTCAACCACCAAGAATTCTTGTGAATGTAGTGCCTATAAAATGTATTCCATTGTTAGAGATTAGTGCACGTGGAACCCCAAACCTATTTACAACATTTTGTTATACAAACTACATAATAGTAGATAATGTATAGTTAATGACAACTACTACTTTTACCCATTATGTGTAGTCATCAATGGTGATAATTATGTACACCTTTCCATTTGACTAGTGTGATGGGATCCATGAAGTTGATGCCCCAAATGTTAAAGGCTTCTAGTGGTTGAATCCTTCCATTTGACTGGTCATTCCACCATCTCATTGATAGAATTCACAATAGTAGATAAATTGATGGACATCCCTGAAAATGGTTTCCCAATAATATCCTAGCATTAGGATATTAATGGTTATGTGTCTTCTAGCATAGTAGACCCCACAAGGACTGAGCATCCTAGAGAACATTTAGTTGATCAGCATTAGCTACACACCAATGAAATAGGCCATTGATTCACACCTTGTAAAGGTCTTCATTGATTTCCATGAAGCATTTGACCTAATGAAGAGACTGTTATTTCTTCCTATAGTCGAAATCTTATGGCATTTTGTGAGTGAGAAGATAAGTGAGAATGACATCATACCATTTTGGTTCATTGAGTATTTTTTTATATATTGCACAAGCAAAGAGGAGTTCATTAGAAACTTGGTTAGAGAGTAAGCTCTCCTCCTCTTTGTTATTCCATCATAACCAAGACAAGTGATTGACAACCAGATTCTTAGTCTTCTTTCTCTCTATCATTGTAATATCAAACTCCTTCAAGATCACCAACCACCATATGATACATAGGTTTACCATTGGCTTGTTCATGAGGAAGCAAATGGCACTATGGTCAGTGTGTACAAACACTTTGCAAGCACTTAGTGCTTGAACTTCTCTGGAGAATACACCATTGCCATTAGTTCTTTCTCTATTGTTGTGTAATTTAGCTATGCACCCACAACACTTCAACTTGTGTAGTGAGTGTAATATGGACATTTCTTGTCATCCAACCACATAAGCATGACTCCCAAGGCATACTTTGATGTGTCTGTGATTGTATGAAATGGTCCAGACTAGTTAGGTTCTCATAGAATTGGAGTCTTTACAAACTTCTGCTTGAGGCCCTAGAATGCATTTTTTCATTCCTTGGTCCAAATGAATGGAGCTTCTTTCTTTGTAAGCTTGAAAAACAATTTTGTAATCTTAGGGAAATTCTCTATAAAATGCTAGTTGTAGCCAATGTGTCCAAGGAATGACTAGAAATATTTAATGGCTTCTAGTTGGCTAGTTATTCCTTGGATGACCCTTATTTTTTCAGGGTCCATCTTAATCCTTGCTTAAGAATTTTTGTGTCCTAGTACAATGCCCTCCTAAACCATTAGATGGATTTTTTGCCAATTAAGTAGAAGATTTATCTCCAAACATCTTTTAAGCACTTGCTCAAGATAGTTCAAGGCTTGTTCAAATGTGGCACCATAGGTGGAGAAGTCATCCATGAAGACTTCCATCCCATAACTAATTTGTTGTTGAAAAAAGCTCAAGACTAAGCATTGTAATGTTTTAGGAGCATTGCATAGACTAAAAGATATTTTTTTATATGAAAAATTCCCCTAGGGACTCATGAATGTTGTTTTGGCCTATTCCTCTAGCACGATCTAAATTTGGTTATAGCCACTATAACCATCTAGAAAGCTATAATAGTAATTCCTAGATATAGTATCAAATACTTGATCCATAAATGGAAATGGAAAGTGATCTTTGAATATTTTCATATTAAATAAATAGAAGTCAATGCAGACCTATCACTTTCCATCTTTCTTTGGCATAATCATGAGTGGGTTAACCCACTCACTATCTATAATGAAATAAATAAATCCCATGTTAAGGAGTTGTTCAATTTCCTCGTTGAGAATATGCTTTAATTTGTGATTCAGTTGCTACTATGGCTACCTCTTTGGCTTCATGGCTAGATTAGTGTAGATATTATGCTAACATATCCTAGGATTAATCTCTATGAGTTTAGGATATGACCAAGCAAAGACTATTGGCCATTTTTTGGCCACCCTCAACAACATCCATTTCTATTCATGAGCAAGATTGGCATTAATGATTTCTAGCTTGCCATTTTTCAAAAATGCATACTCCATGTTGGTAGGTAGATTTTTCAACTCTATAGGCACTTGTTTAAAGTTTTTAGGAATTTCCAACTCTTCCCAATAGGTATCTTCATTTGTATCCTCAAAGAGGTAGTGATGAATTTACTCTAGTTCATCCATGCCTTCAACATAGGCACATGTTAGGCTCTTAGAAAGTTCTATGCTTCTAGGATCAACTGTCAGCCACTAGGTATCCTCCTTATTTTTGGCTACTGTATATAGATGCCTTTGAATATCTACCTCATTTACACACTTTCTGCATGTAGAAATGGATGCTCTTTTCATAGACCAAATTTTTTGCATGTAGTTTCACTTTGTATCATTGTATGCAATGCATGGAACTCACTTCTTATTAATCTTTCCAAGTGCATTTTCCTTGGAAATTTTTAGGGAAAGATCTCTAATGTTAATTCATGCATCAACAATACTTAACAAAGGCCTTCCCATAATTGGTTGGGAAGTCCTCCATTCAATTGTGAAATTTAATTACCAAGAAATATATAGGATATGAGAACCCATAGACAATGGTCACAATGTCCTCAACTAGTTCCAAAGTAATAGTGATGGGTTGATTTATCAATTATAAATAGATGTTTCTTTTCTTAAGAGGAGGTAGGTTTCAAGAATTGTACATTTCATGAGAAATCAGATTAACTCTAGAGCTTGAGTTATGAAGAGCCTTGCATGGCTCATTTCCAACAATCTACAAATAGATGAGAGGACTTCTAGGATTATATCTTTTCCTAGGAAGGTTGCCAACCTTAATCAAATCAGATATAGCATGGGTTAACATAGCTATGTAGATCTTGGGAGGCATTTGGTTTGAAGAGCTCTTGAAAGGAATGGATGTAGAGGATGAAGGGGATGAGGGTTTAGTAGGGCTATTGGTTTGGAAGAATGGTCTTTTATAGGATATTGATTCCAAACCACTTAGTTGAGGAGCCAGTTGTAAGTTAATGATCCTAGTAGCATTACATTATTGTGATTGGGCTAGAAGCTCTTCCTACATGGATGGAAAAGGTACTAATTGGATTGAGGATGGAGGGGCATGTGTTGAAGGATGAGGAGGGTGATGGAGAATGAGCTTTGTAATACTCTAGAGGGTAGTAGTGATGTTGAAAAGAAGTGTGATCAAAAGAGTCATGTGGAGACATTGGTTGCTAAACAAAACACTGATATGGATTTGGCTACCTATAAGGGTACTACTGCCTTGGTAGTGGCATCCCTCAAAACTATGATGTTGCCACTACTGATACTATTCATATAGTTGTGATGGACCACCACTTGAATAATAAGCCTATTGTTGTTGGTTGAACTTCCTTGGATTGCCTTAAGGATAGGGCAACCTTTTGGGTGCTTGTCTTTGTACTAGTATAGGATTCAGCATATACAATAGATTCCTATAAGTGTGACACAATAGGGAAACATCCCTTAGAATGATCATTCTGGCAGATATCACATCCACCATTTTCATTTAATTCTAACTCCACAACCTCTTCTACTATTACCACCTTGTCCTTACCCTTTTGGTAGGCATATTTAGCTTCCTTCTCCTGTGGTCATTATCACTACCTTGTTCTTTTGATTCTTTTACAATTTTTAGAGTAATTTAAAATATTTCATCTAAATATTTCCACATTTTATCAATGTTAGAAAAAATTTTAGACACCAATTTTTGAATTGGCAAGGTTTCTCATTGCACCACCACATCAAGTGGTGCTTCCCCCTCACTGTCATAGAATTGGACCTTTCTTTTTCTAATGGAAGGATCCTAGTTATACTCTTTAGAACTTTCTCATTTTCTTAACTCACCTTCTTCTTTTGTAGCATGATTTATTAACCCTTGAATCTAATGGTCTCTTAGTTCTAACAATTTCCCTTGAGCGTAGATCCCAAGAATTCTCCTCATTTTTTATTAGAGTCCATCTATGATATGGTGAAGCTACTCCCGTTGAGAATAATCATGGCCAAGACATCTATGCAAAAGGGAAGAATACCTACCCATGGTAGCATTTAAGGATTCATATGTTTCTTATTTCTAGCCTTGGATTTACCTTTGCAGGTTTGACACTCTAGAGTATGTCTAATACTTATCATTAAATAGTTCTATCATTGTACTCCATCAATGGATTGATTATGGTTCTAGAGACTAGTACTAGCTTTTTGCTTGCTTGATGAGAGTTTTGGAAAATAGCTTGAGCTTTCACCAATCATTTTCAATATTTTGTAAGGCATAGGCATTGTGAAAGGCTTGAAAATGTGTTTGAGGATCTAAGTTATATCCCCCTTTAAATCTAGGGATATTGTTCATGTGTAGCTACTTGATTCAGCTATCTTTCACATGCTTGGTAGGAATTTTGATAGCCTTTGCAATGTTTCAACTAGCTAGTAGAGGTTCATCATCATGATCTCGGTGACTCTTGTGAGTTTTCCTATCATCCCTTCATTCATGGTGACCTCTACGAGTATCATTGTTATCTTGCCATCTATGTTTTTGCTCAGATTTGGAGGAGGAAGTTGAACTAGATGAAGAGGGTGAAGAGGGGGGAGGACTACCACCACCATGATATCTACCACTTCTATTTTTTTGTCATGATCATGATCCTTAAAGTGATTATCATTCCTCTTGTCTGAGTTCCTACTTTGACTACCTTTCTTAGAACCCCCACAACTATGAGGCTTATTGTTACTAGAACCTAGATTGTTGACCAATGATTTAAGATTTGGGTTCAACTTCACTTCACTAGAGTTAAGAGGTGGAGAGTCTTCATGCTGAGAATCATTAGAAAGAGGTTTCTAATTAACCTTTTGATCTAGTAGGAATAAGGGGTTAGTGAATTATTTTCCCTTCATAGCTTTATGGTGCTTTTCCTATTGCCGATCTCGTCTATGTTGTGTTTTAGTGGGATAGTAGTCTTGAAAGTCATGATCTTCCATGATGTACTCTCCATGAAGCTCCTCAATGTCCAACCTTGTAAGGGTTTGGAGTAGCATCTTGGGAATAGATCGATCGAAAGGCAATATAACATTACTATCCATGTCTTGCCACTACATTTGTTCATCCTAGTGGAGGATGCAAGTAAAATTGGGTATAGACTCATCAAGATGAGTATATATCACTTTGCATTCTTGTGGTTTTGTTAACTTAGAATCATCTTACCTATGAGAAGAATAGGACATTGTTGTTAGAAATAATTTCTTAGTGTGCTTGTAGTATAGTTTTGATTAATTGTTATATATTTATTTTTTCAAATGATTATGACCTTAGGGTTTAATACAACAGTCCTAAATAATATTCACTGAGTCCTAGATAGTGTCCAGATCAAGCTACAAGTTCTCAAAAATGGAGCCAATGATGAGTGGCAAGTAGACCCTAGACCCAACTATATGAATCACTAAGCATTCATGCACAATCCAGTTGAATTTCATGGACTTATAGCCTTCTAAGCACACCAGTCTCTAGAAAGTGTAACTAAGTATTGTAATCATTATCTTTCCAATTACACTTGTGAAATGCAAAGGTATGGTTAAGTGAAATTGAGCCATATGATTTTTATCATTTTTATGTTTTGTGTTTTAAGTTGCCTAAGGGTAGAGAATGATGAATCAAAATAAGATAATTAAATTGCTAATTTAATAAAACTAGCTACACCTATCTAATCATAACATAAGCATCCATTTCCACTTGTTGTATACATCTTAAACATGTTTAACACTATTGGGTTAACAAACATTAAGCATTACTAAGATTATCAAGTGCTAAGCATATGCTCGAAGTGGTTGTAGTTATGTGCTTAATTAATCACAACTTAATCTATCTTAATTTAACCTAATTAATTATTTAATTACTTAAAGCATTAAAGGAAATTGCATAAAACATTAAATACATAAATAAATAATTAATCTATTTTAAAGTGCTACAAAGTTTATCAAAAGCTCATCTTTATTTTTGCACACACTATTGTGCTTAGGTATAATATTGCTTTAATAAAAATCTATACACACTTGACTCTTACTATGAGCACTTAGAAAAATACTTTAACTTTCAAATGATAAAACTACAAGAGCTTTGCTACAACTATGACAAGATATGCCATAAAAATAGTGGGTGAGTGCATATTTATAGGCAAAAATAGATAGTATATCGATGGGGCCACATCAATGCATCAAATCATGTGTTGATGTGGTCTAGGCGATGAGGCCTAGTTGATAGGGCCTAGTCGATGCAGCCAATTTATGATTAATCTAATATTATCTTTTTTTACTTTTTTTATTTTTTTCATTGATGAACTTGAAGAGTGGATGTATAAAATACTAGCTCATTTTGCAATTATAATTAGAAGTAGTTCTATCAGAATCTTATTCTATCATAATGATGTTGCTTTAATTTTAAATTTAATAAAAGGATTGTAGCAAATGCTTAATACTCTTAATGACTTTTATTAGCATTCAGAAGTAAAAGTTAATGTCCAAAAAAAAAATTATGATTTTTAGCACACAAAATAAGATGTACAATTTTACTATAGGAGATGAACGTGTAGACATAATTTCATGTTACAAATATCTTGTTTTTTAATACTCCGACAATTACAAATGGGATTATTACATTACTAAAAGGGTTAGAAATGGTATGAAAGCATTATTTTCCTTAGAAATAAAAATAAAAGAAGGAATCTATTATAGTTTGAGATATCCAAAAACAACATTATCATACCATTGTTTAACCTACTATTCTTCATGGGTATGTTTTATGGGGTCTTGCTCTATCAAATAAAGATTAAAAACAAATAGAAGTAATTTAAAATATTTCTTTGCTTGATGAATTTAAGGTGAAGAGCTGGAAAAAATATGATATCATGATTCTTGAAGAAAATATGATGTCATTAGAGATTGAAACTATTTGTTACTTTAATGCATCCACTTTAATCTTTCTCCATCTTGATTAATGAATATTCCAAAAAAGTGATGATAGAAACTTATGATAAAGGATTTCTTTATGTAGAAGTTCTCTAGATTAATAAATAGAATATTCAAGGATACATTATTTATTTTTGATCCTAACTAAGTTCATAAGATGGAATAACAAGCAACATATCAAAAACTTTGAGAAAATGTAGATGGCCAAAAAAAAATAAAATTATTTGAATATAGTATTAGGGGATGGGGGCTTAATTGAAAGGAAAATTATTTGTATGTTGCTATATCTCATTAGTGATAATGCATTATTACCAAAGCATGAATGAGATCTCATCATTTGAGAGTTGAAATAGGCAAATGATATAAAATTCCTCATAAAGAATGAATATGTTAACTATGCAATACAAATAACATTGAAGATGAACACCACATTTTCTGGTAATGTCCTACATTGAAGTACATTAGATAGAGATGAAATATTATAGTTGTAAATTTGTTTGATTTGTTTCAAATGTTATTAGGAAAACTTGCTAATTTTCTTAATAAAGTTTCAATTTCATGTTCATTTTCATAAACAAACTAGGATGTACATTTTAAAATTAATTTACAGCATAAAATAGTCAATAGACCTTACATGACTTGCTATACATGTCATTTTTAAAGAACCTAGACTAGTAATCTACATGCAGAAGATAAGATTAAAAGGCAAATAAATATTAGATTCATTTTTATGAGGGAAATATTAACTTATTATTACAAGCTCTTAAAATATAAAATTGTTATAATAAGATGTATGTTTCATATCACCCATTGTATAAGGAAGTTTGAATGCAATTTTTATGCCTAACTATCTAATGACGAAGTGTAAGCTTAGTGGTAAGATTCTTGACATGGAAATCCCAAGTTAGAGATTTAATAAGTTCTATAAAAGAAATTATAAAACTAGTGTAGTCTTAGTAGACAAATGTAAAAATTGAGTCTCATATATTAATAGCTTATGTTTTAATGTTTTAAAGTTAATCATTTAGGCTTCCAAGTTTCATATGTTTATAAATTATCGGATTTTGTTTTAACATTTCTAAGTTAACCATTCAAAATTTTCAATAACATAGTGTTATGAAATTAATTAAATGGTTAATTTTTTTGGTTGAGAGGCCAACTACCAAGCATAGATCAGTAATGTTAAATAATATTTTGTCCATAATGCTCAAGAGAACCTATAGTAATCCTAAATAATATTTTTTTATGAATAATGCTCCGTAATGCTCCAAGGATAACCTATAATTAACCCTAAAAAATATTATATTCATAATATGAAACATATTTGGTCCAAGCAAATCTGTAGCTTCTATGTTTGTGTCTTTATATTGCAATGCATAAATATGTTTATGTCTTGGTATTGTAATGTACATGGAATGAAATTTTAAAGGACGAGATCATGCATTGGAAAATAACAATCCATGAAAATTTAGAAATATTTTGTAGCATAAAATTTATTACCAAACTTGGAATTAGTTATCTTCTCATCATGCAATCACTGTGTGATCTGACCAAAAATGTTATGGAATTCATTGAATTTGGTAAAATGGCAACTTGGAAAATTTTCACTACAATAGATGAACTAAAATTTAATTCAATTTTTGCAATATTCTCTTAGCCAAATTATAGATATATATTATTTTGGCCAAAAGTCCAACAACCATTCATAGATCATTAATGCTAAATATTATTGTATTCATAATGCTCAAGAGAACCTATAGGTAATCCTAAATACTATTTTGTTCTATCTATAATGCTCCATAATGCTCCAAGGCTAGCCTATAATTATTGCTAAAAAATATTACATCCATAATGCTAAACATATTTGCTCCAATCAAATTTGTAGCTTCTATGTTTATGGCTTCATATTACAATGCATAAGTATGTTTATTTCTTGGGATTATAATGCACATAGAATGCAATTTGAAATGGTAAGGGGGCATGCTTTGAAAAATAATAATCCATGAGAATTCAGAAATAATTTGCAATTTTTCAAAACTTGGAATTAGTTATCCTCTCATCATGCAATTTATGGTTCATTAATCTAGATAAATACTATTTAGCTTATCCTTTCCATTTTGTTTATACAAACCCACTATTTATGGCAATATTACAAAGAGTGATAAATCTTCTATTTTTATACACTCTATAAGTACACATGGTACTTCACTTTCACTTGGGAACACTGAAGTTTAAACAATCATGCCTTATTTTCTTGCAGATAGCTTTCAAAGCTATATTCCTTTTCACATAACTAAATTTTACAATTAAGACTATATTGATGATGTTGGGGAGGAAACCTAGATTGCATTATGAGAGGTGATTATGAAATATGCATGTTCAATTAGGAGCTTAAAAGGAATTCTTTGTACCTTACACATGACTCAATTGACTTTTTAATTGTAAATTTTTAAATCTTTACCATATAGACATTGTAGCTTTCAATAAAAAAGAACATAGATCATTTCAATACTTGTATTATGATAAATTATATGATTTTCTATACTATATGGGATGATATTAAAAGTTACTTTAACATTTTCAACTAGAACAAAATACCTTAACTAATGTTAACTGTTCACTTTAAGCCTTTGAGTATAATGGGATGATATAGGTACCTATGGATAACAAATGTTGAAACATGATTAAAATACATTATGTATATGTATATGCTAAGATAAACAAGGAAAAAAACAATGTTCTTTGATAATGAGAGATATTCATATGTTGCTATACATATACTGTGTATGAAATATTTACATTTAGCTCTCTAAAAAGAGAGAGGTGTTAATGTGGAGGACTCGATCGCAACTAGTTATTATCAAAACATATTCTAGATTTAGAGTACCTCCAAGAATATGAGAGGAAAAATGGATATATTTTTGTTGAGCATAATTGCTACTGCACTATTCTTTTAGAGATGCAAAATGTGATCTAGAAAGAAATGATGAAGAAATTGAATAAATTTTGTATTTATTTTATTTTTAGCTACCACAATTATAGTGTGATAATAGGACATCATGCATTGAAATCAATATTAATATTCTTAAAAAAAATATTATTGAAGCACCATTAAGAATCCAAGAACTACATGAAGGACTACAAAATGTACCAACACATAAATTTGTTGATAATTTGATGAGATTTGGAACAAAAATACAATGAACACCTTCCTATTGGAGAAAATGCAAAGCATAATTATTTGATTTGATAAATGAGATGGATACACCAACTATTTTTTTTACTCTAAGTATAGCAAATATTTACTGGATAGACCTACCTAAAGTAATATTTTTAGATAATCGATTAGAGAATTTTAAAATCAATGAGACTCATTAGCAATCTTCCACAACTTCCACTTATGAAGACGTTATACCATACATATCATCTCAGATCCATGTGAAGAATTTATTGTTATAATTCAATACATTTGTAACCTTGGATGCTATTTATTGACAAAGGGGAGATGATCCATGACAACAAAGATATAGAGAAGTTTTAATAAATATACAAAAAGAAAAGATTAATGATGATAATTATGAATTTTTGAGCTTTAGAATGGATCTTTCATCCACATCAAATGGGCCAAATGGGTTTGAGGATTCTATGAATTTCTTTGATATAACCAATAAGATGCATATCCATAATGAAAAGGTGCATATTCATTTCTTGTTGTTCATCTAGAAGTCATAAAAATTATTATCCTTAAATCTTGTTCTTTATTCATAAGTTGTAAAATATTTGACTCAAATACCTTATTACTTATCAATGAAGAATATTTACTTGGCAAAATTATAGATATAAATTATAAATATATAACTAAGCTAGTCGTATAATCATATAAAATTTTAAATAATATGTTTGGTTATTTTATCTTAATACAAGGAGCAAATGACTTTTTGAAATATCTTTGATTGTTATTGTTCAGTCTTCCTCTTTCTTATCATCTTCCTTTGGTGAAGTATAAGTTCTTTATCTTGTCTTAATTATATTTAATTTCTTAATTTTCTTAATTCTTATTATAGTATTTATTGTTTTTTCCCCTACCTCTATACCTTCCTCTTATTTCTCTTTGATTTAACATATAAGATTAATCAGTGAAATTGTTTTTCCTTTTTACCTTTATAGTTTGGATAGTTTTGATTTGTGTCATTAATTCATTGATGCTTAGCATATTCTAGTTTTTAGATATGATGATGTGTTCATGGTGTTTTCAAATCTAGGATCCATGTATAAGATTAAGATTACTTTCTATATTTTTTGTTTGGTAGAATGATGGTAGCGGTAAGATTTTATCTCTTCTTTTTGTTCTTATATTCTCTTAATTGTATTCTATTTGGGTCTTTAATGTCATGCATAATTTCAAAGCCTATTAAAATTATGTCATGGTAGTAATTAATTTCTAGGAGGCCTAACATGGGTCTAGCCCAAAGAATAAAGTATTGTTTCCAATTGAAAATTATTAAACACTTTGAAACATCTTTAGAATTCATGTTGATTAATAAGAAGATAACCTTGCTTTGATATACATTTTTTTTGGAATGATGGATTGAAAGTGTTGAAATCTTAACTTAAATTCCATCCAACACTTGAATTTTTATTAACCATGGGTTAGGATTTGCACAATTTAATATACCATGAGTTTTGGGATGAATGGAAATAGAGAGTAATTATTTTGAAAGGATACCATAGCTTTACCATGAGCAATGGTCTTATAAAACCTAGAAAATTAGGAGTTTTCAATTTATCATAACTTTACCATGAGTCATGATGAATTTATTGATATAGGGGCTTGTTATAGACAAACTTAGCAAGGATGGCATGTATGCTACACTAAGGATAGGGATAAAGATAAGGATTACATCACATCATGCATGCTACTACACTTATTTATTTATATGACATGGCATCAATTTAGAGGGCTTTTAGGATTGCCTTATGAATGCTACATAACTTGGAGTGTGCCTTTTGATAGTTTGAACAAGTTTGGATAAGACATGACATTTCTTTGAGTAAACTTGATGGTGAGGAGAACATGTCTTGAGCATCTTCGAGTGCAGGTGTTTTGAACTTGAGTTCATTTTTATAGATGGTAAATTCCTCAAAGAAATTGATGCATTGGAAGTAGGAATAGAGACCATGTTGATTTACGAACAACTGGCATCGATTGAGCAAAATATTGTCAAGCATGGAATGTTGCTAGAGATGATGTAGCATCTTTGGTTTCATGCATGTCCACTTTAGGTTATTGATAAGACAGTCGATGCAACCTGCCATGTTTAGAAAGAAATCTACTATGGGATACAAGTGAGAGATACTACTATTGGATTCTAGTGAAAAATATTGATGGATGTTACTACACCATGCCACATGTTTCTTGACTGTGTTCAAAGGCCAATGATACCAATTGTCATTATTAGGTGGAGTAGGAGTTGATGTGGATGAACTTTCTAGAGAGGCTTTGACCATGAAGCATTTGAGTTCTTTGGTCAAGGTATTAGGAAGGGCATTGGCATCACATGAAATTTTCTCAATAGTGAAAGAATATTGAGATAAAAGGAATTGCCAGTAGGAAAACTATTGGAGTTTGTGAGAGGCAATAATTTTTTCTTTTTAATAGAGTGGATAGATTAGAGGTGTTAGTTCAAATAATGAAATTTTCCTTGATCAAGTAAACATGGAACTTTTCTAACCCTTTGATGATGATGAGGATCTCCTTCTTTGCTGGCCAGTAGTTAAGCTCACTCTTGATGCATAGGAATAAATTGGTTCTACTCCTCATGATTTGGTTGCCTTAAGTAAAAATAATACCCATGTTTCATAGCTAGCATCCATGTTGAGAATATATAGCTTACTTAGCATCGGTTCTAATGGTGGTAACTTCAGGAAAAATTTCTTTAGTTGGATCACTTATTTAGTGGCCTTAGGAGTCCATGCAAACGATGTTGATTTTTTGAATTAATGAATGTTAGCTATTCTATCTAAGAGAAGATCAATATGTTTTGACACATAATTGATACATCCCAAAAACCTTAAACATTGCTCCTTCTATTCTAGCTTATTAGGAAACTGGATAATTTTTTGTAGAATGTGGGGCTGCATATGAATTTTTCTATCTTTAATCAAGACACCTAAAAATTCTATTTGTAGTTGACATACTTGAAATTTTTTTGGGTCAATAGATAACCCTATATCATGAATCTGACATATCTTAGCAAATTGAATTAGATGCTCATTGTGTTCTTTAATAGAATATGAGAAAATAAGAAAATCATCAAGATAATTGGTAATAAATCCTTTAGTTTTACCAAAAATAGAGTCCATGTGGCATTGAAATTGTGACAGATCATTCTTCAATTTGAATGACATGACTAACCATTCATATAGTTCCCTTAGAGTACTAAAGGCTATTTTATGAATGTCTTTCTCAGTGATCTTGATTTGATGATAACTAGACTTACAGTCAAATTTGCTAAATACCTTTTTTGCCGCAACCCTATGAATTAATTCTTCTTTATTTGGGAATGGCCATTCAATATCAATGATGATTGCATTTAAAGGAATATAATTAATCACCATGCATGCTTTACCTCTCTTAATTTTAGCATGATTTCTCATAATGAAGTAGGCATAAGCATAGCTAGATGAGAAAGGTCGAACTAACCCCTTGTTAACAAATTTGGCTACTTGGCTTAAGACTTCATCTTCATTGGAATTACCTTAATATATATGAGAATAGGATTCATGGTTGGAATGTAGGCTATTGGGCTATTCTTTTGACCAAAAATCAAGAGGATGGTTGCAACAATATTTCTTTAGCTTATTCATTACTTCATTAATATTGCTAATGCTGAGCTCACCTTGAAACTTGAGTAACTTTTACATGTTTTCACACTTTCTTCTTTGGTTATCTTCAACAACTGCTTCTTTCATAATTCTACTGAGACTTGGGTTGAAGTCTTCACCCTTGAGTTACCATGGTGTTCAAATTGCAGCTTACTCGATTCTAGAGGAATTCGTGGAATAACTACTTTCTTTTCATTAGCCAAAATATCTATAAGTTCTTTAGCAATAGTATAGGATGCTATAGAATCCATGAATTTGGCACCAAGAGAAACATCATAACCACTGTCACTGATCTATAAAAAGTTAGTTTCACCAACAATATTATCTTCTAATTTTAGTGGAACCTCCAAAGCAACTTGTGACAGGTATCCTACACCATTCGTCGTCTCAATTTTAAAAGGCTTACCTGACTATACCCAATTCTCAATAACTTTAGCATGTGAAAAGTTGAGAGTTGACCCAGTATCAATGAAGTTAGTGAACTTGCATCATTTTGTCTTTCTGTCAGTTACAATCTTTGGAAGAATTAGTAGCACACAAATAGTGGAGATGGTCTTCTTAATTTGGTAGAGGACATGCTTTGGTAAGTGTTTAGCAACGACAAGTTTGGAGGAGGCTTCCCATTCGATCAGCTTAGCCTTAAAAACTACTTGCTTCTCCTATGGAGTAATTTAAAACTTGCTAGGAACTTTGGAAGTGATTGGAGAGTTTGAGTAAATCACACTCTCATCACTAGACTTGTCATCTTCACATAGGAGGGCAAGATGTTCAGGACAAAAATTTAAACCATGGTCCTCATCTTTGTCATCACCTAAGTGCCCATAACTTGTGGTAGCTTATTCACCTATAGAAAAGGATTGATAAAACTATTAGCTATGGATGCCAATGCACTTAAGGTGGTGAAGTAGATTTCTTCTTCATCCTTGTTCAGGAAATATTCTAGTTCTTCTAAATCTTTAGTTGCCCAATCTTCAACATCATTTGTATTAGCATCATCATCAACATCATGTCCTCATGCCATTTTTCATAGGAGGAACTTCATCTATGTTTTCTTCTTCATTGTCATCTAATGATGACTCATCATCTGAGAGTTGGAGGCAATACACGTTTTCTCCATGCAGCAGACAAGTTTCCAAGTCTTCTTGGGGCTCAAAGCTAAAGTGTTATGTAGGACTAGTTGATCCAATTTATTTGGTAGGGAGCCCAAATAAATGTAGTTGGTAAGTGGATCTTTGTGGAGTGCCAAGAGATAAATTTCTTTAGCATATTTTTCACTATATTACTCAAATTATTCTAGTCGGTACAACTTTCTTTGACTTAACAAAAATTTATCTTAGGTCTTCAAATTGTTGGACATCTTAATTGTGAATTTTGTTAGAAAGGTAATGAATAATCCTTGATTCCTACTATCTAGTAGTTGCTGTTTAGATGCTTGATCAACATTCTACCACTAGTGATGCATTTTACCTACAATTCTTGTCATTCCCAAAGTCATAGCAATTTTATCATCTACTTTGAAAGAATTAGTAGTAATTCTAAAATGTTTAATCCAATTTTGAATAGTATGAAGAATATCCCTAGGTTAATAGCTAAAATTGATGCTGATTTGGAAGGAAAATTGAAATATGTGCTATATGATGGAGGAGGCCTTCTAAGATGCTCAGGGTAGGCCATCATGACTTGGCCTTGACAACCTTTAGTTTCTTCTTCACTTCTACTACTAGGTTCTTCTATTGGTTTCTTGAGCTTTTTTTCTTTTTGAAGTTTTTCAATTTTTGCTACCAATTTAGGAGCTAAGGCCAGTGAGATGGGTTCACTTGGTCATTCTTTCTTGGGGACTGTTACTACTTGTAATTGATTCTCTAGGGCAACTACTTCTTATAAAAACTTCCATTTTTTAGTTTTACTTTTTTTCTTACCATCTCTAATAATAGTATCATAAGTATTGATATGCTCTATAACTTCATCAACTTTTTCTTCTATCTGATTCATATTTTTATTGTAATAAGTAGACCAATGCAATAAATAATTCAATTGTCTAACCTATTTCTTCTGATTAGTTATAGAGTTGATGGAATGCTCTAAGAGATAGCTGCAATTTGCACGAGTGTTTGGGATTGCATCTTTGAATGCTATTATGTAGTTTGATCCTTTAGGGGGAAACTTACCACCACCTATGAGGCTTTTGCCTTGAACATCCTTTGATTCTTGGAGCATGAAAATAGATCCTTGATGATCTAGATTTGGAGAAGAGCTATTCTTCTTGGATGATGAAGCACCTTCATCATATTTAGTAGTAGGTAATACTGGAGGTAAGGTAGCTAACTCAATCATAGCTAATATCCAAAATTTTTGGATTGGGTATTGACTCCATTTTTGTCAAACCTTGGGAATCTTTTGAAATTGTTGATCACAAATAAATTTCTGAATGTCAGGAAATCCTTGGATGTATCCTTTAGCATTAATAGAATGACCACAAGTAATGAGATGTTTACTACCTACAGGAAACTAAACTTCCCATTTTAGCTTATGGTTGAGAAATATGGTGTTTGTAAGCTAAAAGGTTCCTTGAGTACCAATGGTAGCATACATTGAACCAGGCAAGAGCTTAATGCCATGAATTTTAACATAGCAAGAGGGTTGATGCTATGTGTTTATCAAAAAGAAAGAACTGGTAGTTTGGCTAAAAAAAACACATGGCATCAGCATTAAGCACTCCATTGAATTAACAAATCTTTGTCAATTCCCAAATGGCATCTGGGTCATCTTCTAAGCCATCACCGATTACTTGGATGTCTAAGAGAGTAACCAAAAATTTAGTCCCAATATCACAATTAAATTTTTAACTAACCAAAATATCAATCTAGCCTATGTGAACATAGTGATGTCCATCTTTCTTCCATTGATGATTTCTTCTTTAGTAGAAAAGGGTAGGAAAGATGGTCAGATGTTGATGCCTTTGATATCAAGCAGAGCCTTTGATTGTTTGATTGACGTGGAAAAATTTGTAGAACAGATATTGGAGAAGTTGTAGAGGGCTTCTTTAGGAATTTATATGAATTCCAACTTAGCATTAGATGAAAGAAAAGACTTATGATTGAGAATGGCTTTATGGAATGGAATTATGGCTTTTTGATCTTCTTTGAATTCTTCTTTTATAGCCTTGAGGTTTTCTATAGCACTATGAAACATAAATGCTCTATGTGTATCCTAGTTAGTATCTTCATCCTAGTTAATAGCTAAATGTTGATGATTGAAATGATCTTCTTTATCCTAGAGTTCTTTCCTTAAGCCTTCTTCAGGATCTCCCTAGCTTCGCCATTCATCATTATTCCATGGTTGAGTTCAACAATCTTGGATATTAAGAAGATGAGCTTCTTGATCAACCATAGCTTCATCAAAGATGAGATGACTTTGTTCAATGAAAAATTGAAGATTGGCTTGATCAAGCTAGTCACGATCTGAGCATCTTTTACTTAAAATGGGCTTGGACTAGATATACATTTAGATGGACTAGGATCCTGACTTAGAAAAGGGGTAGAGAGTAAAGAATGCAATTGGGCTTCAAGGGCTTATTTTTCTATCCATTCTTCTTACATCCTTCTAGGAGCGGTCTATGGTTAGGGATGTAACTAGACAAATTCATCAAGAGGATCAAGAAGTGGAGGAGGATTGGCTAGGGATAAAGTGATAGCAAGTAGGTTTAGACAAGGCACATAAGCCATACCCATGAGATAATAGTATTTATTAGTGAGGGTTATACATTCTTTAGTAGTTTTAGTAGATAAATCAGCTAGATCAAGAACAAACTATAGTTTGCTCATAGAAGGATACGTGGATGGGTCCTTGCTCAAAGCCTGAAACATGGTTCTAATACCAAATGTGGGTGGTGTACAATGGTGTTCAATGACATGGGAGTAAAGGACGACATTGAGAACTACCTGATAGGAATGAGGTGATAGAAATTAACTATTGTTGGATATAGAGCTTTTGTGTGTTTCTAGAGTGGGTGGTTGTGATGTGGATGGAGTAGAGTAGAATGACATGATTGCAAGAACAAAACTAGAGAATGTCCTTGAGAGGTCAATGAAGATTTTGAAGGACTGTGCATTGGCCAGTTAAAGACAATGATGTGTGATTCTCAGCAACTGATGGTTTGTATTACCTAAAACACAATCAATATATGAGTGATTATTACAAATTGAAAGCATAGATGCTTATTAGGAGCTATTTTGAGGTCAAAACATCATCTTTTTTATGAACTATCAATAAGTGATGTTGGATTTTTTAAAAAATATAACATTGGTGTAGGTGATATGATGCAAAATAGATGATGTAGAGATGATGTAACATGACACACATGATGTGAAGTGACATGGTGATATAGATGGTTTAGCAATGATGCAACATGACATAGATTATGCAACATGATGTGATGACACAAGTGAGATAACACTTGCATCACATATTTGCATGTGTTGAAGGTGGTTGAGGAGCATGTAAGCAACATAGATGATGTTAATGTAGGTGCTTTGAATCTTTTGAAATTTAAGAAAGTGCTATAAATTTCTAAAAATCTATCCTTAAATTAATGCTTTAATTTAGTATTTATAGGCCTAGGATTTTCAAATTTTCTCTCAAAGTTAAGTGTAGTTGATTAGAGTATATTTTTGGAAATTGAAAGTTGAATTGTATATTGATGATGCTAATGAAAATATAACTAAGGTAGGTGATGTGACATGGTGATGTCATGCTCATGTCGGAGGTCCATGTCACCTATCTATACTTAGAAAAATTTCTTGTCTCATGTCTCTTAGGATTTTATTGAAATTTCTTAAGCTTGATGCTTGTCATCTTGGGATAGATAGAGACTAATCACTAGAGATTCAAAGGAAAATTTAGGGCTAGAAGATAAGTTTGGAGTGCATGTTGAAAATTTGATTAAGGAAGGTAACATTGATGGGGTGATGTAATGTTCATGTTGCATCATGTGGGTGATGCATAGTCAAATTTATGATTCTACTAAAAGTCATCAAAAATGATGGTCACAAGTTGGATCATAAATTGGAACATCTCTTAGGGGCATGTGGGAGCATAAATCATAACTTTTGATGATGATTTTGGGGTACTTTGAAGACTCAGATAAATATAACAATGTTGAAACCACATTGATAAGGAAAAAATGGGGGTATAACCTACAAAAGAAAAATGGAGTAAAGAAGGAGGATAATGAAAGACTATTAGGATATTACCGATATATTAGTCATGAGGATGTTTCTATGCCACAAAAAGGGGAAATGACTAAATCCTATATACAAATTGATCAAAAGGATGTCATTGAGAATGTTTCACATTCTATTTCATTCAAACTCTCAACACACCCTTATTGGAATAGAACACAATCACTTAATCCTTTCTGATGTTTTGATGAAAGAAAGAAAATGAGATAGGAAGAGAAGTTAGAGGAAGAATAGAGAAACACGAGAGAGGAGAGATGAAATATAGAGTTGAAAATGAATACAAAATAAAATAGAAAAATAAATGAGGGACATTGCTTATAGATCAAGTTAATCTTTTGCACCATAGAAGTGGGGCATAGCTAGATCCCACATTCTAGTGATGTTAATTATTGATAATTGGTACATTCTCTTCCTGTTTCACTCAAAGTTATCACATCTTCATATGGAATAAAAATGATAGAAAACTCATTGCTCTTTACATGAGATAGATCACTTATAAATATGCTTACTATAGTGTGCTAATAGAAAAAAATATTAGTGAAATGTAATAGGTAGATATTAGGGAGAATAGAATAAGATATATGTGAGAAATGTAGAAGAATGATAGTAAGAAAATAGAGAGAGAGAGAGAGAGAGAGAGAGAGAGAGAATAAAAAAAATATGATAAAATATAGATGATAGGAGAAAATGTCATACATGACACAATGTCAAAATCTAAGGTAAATTTCCTTCCTAAAAGGATAATTGATTATAAATATGAGTTTGTGAAAAATTTGTTTACAAAGAAATATATACAAAATCCTAATGATCAAGCATTTGAATAAGTAAATCTTGGATCTAATGAGATGCCAAAGATGTTAAATATCACAAAGGAAAAGAATTTAGTTTTCAAGAAAAAATTATTATTACTCCTAAAAAATAATTTGAATAATTTTTCTTGGTCTTATGATGATCTTAAATATTTTAGCTTGGATGTGATTACACATAAAATTCTTTCAATAGAAGGTTGTAAAACCATTAAGTAAAAATAAAGGAAATTCAATCCATCATTTGAACCAGCTATGGAAGTTGAGATCAAGAAGTTATTACAAGCCCAAATCATATATGCATCCAATATTCAACATGGTGTGCTTATCTTGTTCTAGTAAGAAAGAAAAATGGTAATATTAGGCTTTGTGTAGACTTCAGGAATTTGAATGAAGCTTTAGAGAAGGATAAGTATCCACTTCCTAGAGTTGATGAGTTGTTGATCAAAGTATCAGGTTGTCAAGCATATTCTTTTTTGATGGTTTTTCAAACTATAATTAGATCATGGTAGATAAAAATGATAGACATAAGACAACATTTATCACCAAATGGGGAACATTCCCTTACCAAAGAATGTCATTTGTATTGCCAAATGCTGGAGCTACTTTTCAAAGAGCAATGTATTTAGCCTTTAAAGGTTTAATAGGTAAATTTTTCATGGCTAATTTAGATGATATTACCATATTCTCAAAAAGAAATCAAGATGATATTAGTCATATTCAACAAGTTTTTGATAGGTGTCATGAGTATGGTATTTCATTAAACTCTAAGAAGTATATCTTTGGAGTTAAATTTGGGAGTTTACTAGACCATGTGATTTGTCAAGAAGGAATTGCTATAGATAATTCTTGAGTCCAAGCAATACAGAATATTGAGCATCATACAAGTAAAAACTCTCATTAAGAAATTTATCATTGGATTCGTTGAAATTACTAAACCTTTGATACATATGCTAAAGAAAGACATCCAAGTAAAGAAAACACTTGCATCGGAGAAAGATTTAGTAGAAATTAAAAAGGCCATTCAAGAGGCTCCATATTTGATAAAACCTAAATTGAAGAAAGATTTTTGGTTATATGCTTTTGCTTCCAATGATTTCATTACTACTATCTTAACTCAAAGAAATGAATGCTAAGATGAACCAATTGGATTTTTTGGGTACCAGTTGAAAGGTTTGAAACTACATTATTTAAACATGGAAAAACAAGCATTTGTAGTCATTGAAGTACTTCAACATTTTGCTAATCAAACATGTAGTAAAAAAATTCTTAGCACAAAATGAAATTGGATTGAAAAGAGGAGAGTGACTTATAAAGCTTCAGGGTTTCATATTTTCATTGGAAATATGCAAAATGGTTAAGGAAATGGGATTAGCCAAGTTAATGGCTAGAGAAAATGATGTGCACTTGATACTTGTGAAGGAAATTGGTATGATGAAATTTTAAAGATTTTTAATACAAGGAAAGTCCCAAATAGTTTAATTTCAAGACAAAAAAGAGCTTTCTTCAAGAAAGCATGTAAATTTGTGGTTAGAGATGATATATTATATAGAAAATATTTTAGAGCAATTTTGTTGGAATGCATTCATAATGATCAAATTGTTTCCATCGTAGAATGAATCCATGATCATTCTAATTTATTTTATGAATCCCTTAAATCAACTATGGAACATGTACTTCGATACAGATATTATTGGCCTAGTATGTATCAAGATATTACTTTGAACATTCAAAGATGTTATAAATGTCAAACCCATGGACCAAAAACCAAAAAGGCTAGAGATCCCTTAAAAGCAACAATTGTTGATAGAACATTTTAGCAATGGATTTGGATTTCATTGGTTCAATTACTCTTTCAAGAGCTGGGCATAAGTTTATTCTCATAGCTATTTATTACTTCACAAAATGATCTAAAGCAAAAGCTCTAAGAAGAAGTTCAGCATCAGATTTAATCAAGTTTTTAGAAGATCAAATCTTAAGCTGTTTTGGTCTACCCAAAGTATTAGTATTTGATAATGGATCCACTTTTCAATTTGAAAAATTCATAACATGGGTATAAAAATAAATCCATTTTCATATTTTGTTCTTCCAATTATTATCCTCAAGGAAATGGCTTAGTTGAATCTAAAAGTAAAAAGATTATTTTCTACATTAATAAATCAATGGATGAAAATTTAGAAAATTGGATTGATCATCTACAATATGCATTATTGAAGGATCATATTAGGTTTAAATAGGCTATTGGAACATCATCTTATGATTTAGTCTATGGTTTGCCCGCAAGAATTACAAACAAGATTATAAGTTTAGCTTCAAATTTTGTACAAAGGTATAGTAAGAAAACTAATAAAGATAGAAGTTTTATGATCTTGCTCATCAAGAGAGAAGCTAATATAGATAGAGAAAAAAAATAATTTGTTAAAAAGTATGTCTCAAGTCAAAATATGGTTTGATAAAAAGGCTTTAAAAAGAATTTTCCAAATGAGAGGCCTTGTCTTGCTATGGAATATGAAGAAACTGAATAAGTTCATACCAACATATACTGGTCCATATCAAATTATGAAACAATTGTCCGAGGATACCTATAAATTATCAACATTAGATGATATGAAATTGTAGTTTGCATATAATTTTTTACATATAAAACATTATTTTGGGTAGTTNGTTAATTAATTATTTAGTCGGAAGTAATTCCAACAACTGAATGGTAAAATTCAAATTGGCATATGTATAATGACTAGAAAGAAATTAATATGGACAAAGGTGGTAAGGTTGGTTAGCAAGATTTGGTGGGAATTTAAAATTTATTTACTACTACAAGAAGAGACATGGATTGCTTAAGATTACATCGTTTTCGAGTTCAAAGTATGAATAAGGAAAGCTAGCAAAGAGTGTAGGTTTGAGCAAGGATGGTTCTTAATGAGAGGGAAATGGGAAGACCATTTATCCCATATGTAATGGGATGCTACCAAAAACATGTTCTAAGAGCTTATTGCAAAGAAAAATCCCATGGAGCATCAAGAGAAAGTCCATTCCTAATTTGGCTTTCTGATGAGTTCATGTTTCTTACTGGTGGACTTTATATAGAAGCCAATGTTTGGGGTAGATTTCATGAATGTGGTAGTTAAGTAGAAAATCAAGAAAATTCTAATCAAGATGATTCTTAGGGAGAGGCATTTGTATCTCAAGATATAGAAGTATCTAATTGGGATAGGCCACAAAAATTAGCAAAAGAGGTAGATACAAAGAAGATGGATGCAAAGGAAACAAGAACAATTGAAGAAAGAAAGGATGAATACAATGCATTAGTTATAATTGAAATAGTGTATGAAAGGATTCAAGATAGGAGGATTCTCAAGAAAGTTATTTTAACTATCTACTTCCCATCTATTAAGTAGTTTGTATAAAGTCTTAATGTATAGTTCTTTAAGTTGTTATGAGGAATGAGATTTTTATTTCATCAAACCTTAAGTATGGTGAAAGTTTTCCTTAAAAAAATATTTATGTTTTTGTAAAAATGTATACTAAAATTCATGATATAGAGATTTTTAAGTTGATGTATTAGGAATAATCCTAGATATCCTAATTCATTAAGGAATTTAGGATGGGGGGGAATAAATGTTACTCATTTCTTCCATTCCATGGAGCAATGGTTTATGGTTTAAAAGAATTCATTTGATTAAAATGATTGAATGGCCATTCATCAATTAAAGGATAGTGGAAAGATTGAGTTATTTGAAAAGTCCCATAAAAATATATCTAAGATAGATCTCTTTGGATAATTGATGAGACTGAGTTAGATTAGTGAAATGAAATTTTTAAAGCATAATACAAAGGAGTTTTCTTAGAACATTAAGAATCAGTCACCTTCTCAAAGGTGAATTATAATCATTCTTAGAACATTAAGAATCAGTCACCTTCTCAAAGATGAATTATAATCGTTCTTGTTAAAACAATGAGCAACAAAGGGCTATAAGCAATAGATGTTATATTCTTTGCATTGTGTAATTTTAAAAACAAGAATTAAGTACAATAGAAGTGATGTAAAATAGACATGATATATATAGTGAGATCTATGGGATGGACTGCTTGTATAAGCCTTTTAAATATCCAGAAAAAGAAGAGGCAAAGGCTAGTATAAAGATAGAGGCCATTATCACTAACATCTGTGAAACATTGTTAAGCAGATGAGATTTTTGAAAACAATTTATTATGAATATGGCCAACAATCATAACTTTACAAAAAATGATAAAATGATTTTGTGTACTCAGGAATTAATCTAATGAAATAAATTGCCCATAAAGATAATATAGTTGATTAAAATCTAGAAACATCAAAAACTTATGAAGGTTCAACATATTTCTCACAAAATTTTGGGAGTTTAATTTCCATATCATTAATTAAATTTCTATACTTTGGGGATGTTAATTTCCTTGAGTTTATTCCCTACACTAAAACTCTAAAAAATTTAAAAAGGAAGAAAATATATACATCTCTATAGAACCATCTAGATGACAAAACCAAGAATTGTAAAGAATGATGCAGGCTGAGTCTTCTTTAGAGCAATGGCAAACATGAATCAAGTTAACAACAATGAATCCTTTGGATTATATTTTTCTAATAAAGTTGAGGAAAGACTCAAATCAAATAGCTCAAGCATGTGGCAAACATGGTGAAGCATATTACAGTGCATAACATTTCATCAAACACTTGTCATGTATTCTCCATGCTACCACATTTGGGGAATTAAAATTGATCAATTCCTACCACACACATAATGGTTTTTGTCAAAGGTAAGCTAAAATATAGAGATTAATGATTTGAACAATAGATTTTTCAAAAGAAAGATAAGAGTACTAGAAAAGGGGAGAAGTCCACTCAAGTTAGGAATTTGGTTTACAAATCCATGAGAGTAGTTGGTAACCACAAGCACCATACCCATGAACTAATGCAGGTCACACATCACACGCATCCCAGAATTTTTTGTCATCGGTGGTGGTGATGGCCCAATGACCTTAGTGTTAAAACCTTTTGGAGGGTGGAAATTTTGGAAGGAAACATCATCATTCTAATTTTGAAAGAAAAAGAGAAAACCCCTAAACAATTCCTGCAGTGTGTGACTAGAAGAAAAAAAGAAGAACATAAATAAATATGATGAATATGGCTCGAAATCATCACTAAAAGAATTTTGGAGGAGGCTCTACAAAAATTTAGGATATCTATCAAAACCCTCAGAAATTTTATTGAGGTAGCATTTGAAAATTTGCAAGTTCTTATCTTTGGAGATGCTAAAAAAAGAGGGATGCACTGGTGTATCTTACAATTGGTCATAATTATTTGTAGTTTGATTGTAGGGTAGAGATTGCAACAGAACTTGATGTTGGATTTCATTATGGCATTCGTTGAGGAGATGCAAGTGTATTTCAAGGATAACAATAGGCGTAGAGGTTATAGTCCACATCCATCATTTATCTTATGATTTTTGCTAATATAAGGATGCCTCACGATACTTTGATAGTTCAGGTTGTTAAATTAAAACAAAAAATGCCTACCTTATTGTTAGCATTTGACAAATTAATCACCTAGCACTTATTCCCTTAATTTGCTAAAACCCATGGTTTTACCTTGAAACCTTTGCTTTTATTTACTTCAAAAGGGGATATTTTTGAAGAGGAGATTTAGGAGATATGTATTTCTCTATTGTTTTGTAACTTCCTATGGTGATCTCCATGATATTTGTTGTCAAGAAAACACTTGGCAACTATAGTTCAATTTTTTAATAACTTTCTATGAAAGCTATAACCTTTAGGATGGTTATGAGTTAATACCCTTAAGTTATCATGATTATTGTAACTACCCTAATGTCACTATAAAAGGATCTCATAGGTAGAATTTAAGAAAGGAAAAAAAATCTTTTTGAAAAGAAGAAATTTGAAGATTTCTTGTAAGATGGCTTGCTAAAGATATCATTTTGGCCACTCTATTTTAGTCCTATGAGTTTGTTATTTTCTATTTTGTTTTAGTTGCTTAGTTAGTGGTTTAGGTAGTATCATTCTTGGCATTTAAATTTGGGATTGTTAGATCACTTTTATAGTTCTTTGTCGCATGATAGTAGACTCTTATTAAGATTTGCCATAGAAGAGCTCATGTTGGAAAGGCTCAAGAGTAATTTAATAGAGAATTTTGTTATTATGAAATGTTTAAGGTTGCTATTAGGATTTTTGTAAGAGAGCCTCCACTATAGACAAGCTAATTGAACAATTCAATAGTCTAGAGGGTTAAAATTTTTTTTGGTATTTTGATAGGACTAAGATAGCTTTTTGATTTTTAAAGTATATTCCTTTGGTATTTCAATTAGAAATTGTTAGATCTTTGAAAGCTCTACTATATGAAATTATTGACAACTATTATCTAGCCATATAGAGACTTGTACGTGGTGTTTTACATAGCAATTTTTGGTAGTAGGGTTGTCTTTAAGAAATTTCTTGTTTGAGCAAAAATTTGAACAATTCATAGATATTAAATTAGGGATAACTTTATGTGAATTGTTACCTTTTATTAATTTACTTTCCTTAAAAATTTGATATTTCTATGCAAATCTACTTTCTTTTCTTTCTCTTTCCATTGAATCTTACTCTATTTCTAGTTTTCTTATGAAACTTTCTCTCTCTGGGAGAAATTAGAAGTAGATTAGCAGAGTTGTATTCAAATTTTTTTCGAAAAATTTTATTTGTTATAAGTAGGTATTATAAGGACATTATAGACTAAGTAGTTGGACAAAATAGGAATCTCCAACAACTCATAGTATTTTACAAAGTTGGCCGAATCTCTTTCATGATAGCCGATTACAAGTTTATATGCAACCCAAATATTTTAACATTCATAATAGCAAACACATACTCATGTTTAACTAATGAGTCTATTTGGAGGTGTTTGGGCCTTGGTGTTGCTAGAGACTAGTGAGCACCTAAATCCTATTTAAGACACTCATTGGCGATCGTGTCCCAAATGGTTGTCAATTGTCACATGAGGTTCTCTATAAAAATTATGATTAAGATGCTCTAATATTGATCCATTCCAAGTTAAAACAAAGTCCATTCCTTTTTTAGTGACCTCACATTAACATGTGCTCTTTTGGCATCAATGAAAAGTGTTGGACAACCCCAAAGAACAACCATTACTCAAAGAGAAGAAGGAAGTAAAGAGGGAATTAGTTAAAGGAATGCTTGTAGGCATGGGTAACATGTATTTCTAGCTCCATAACTAGTGCCTATAGCCTATTATTGAGTCTAAGGAGTGTGCTTTTAATTCTTGTTTCTTTTCATAGAAATCGCACCATGCAAAGAAATTCTTTCTTTTATGATCAATACTAGGAATGATGATATACAAGTGGGATATCATAGGATTTTAAGAATAATGTTAAGAAAAACCTTATCAAATCTCCTTAATGTTACATCTTGTTTCATTTCCACTTGGTCCTTTTCTAATTCATTGGGTATCAAGATCATTGATTAATTTTTTCAAGTTTTAGTATGAAAGAACCTTGTGCTTCAAGGATACTAATTTATCATGGAACAGATGGAATGGATAAATGTCATGAATTCACTACCTAATACCATTATAAAATTGATATATCATTAGTAGTAAACATAATCCAAAGATGAAAATTAATCTTTTGGTTGATAGCTTAATGTGGTAACTTTCCTAATTTGTAGTAGCAATAACAAAATCTAAAATTTCCAATAAACTATAGAAATTTTATAAAAGTAAAAAGAAAAAGAAAAAAAAAGAATAGGAAAATTATATAAAATAATAAACAAACTATGTAAGAAAATGGAAAGCATATAAATAATGATGTAAAAAAGGTGAAAAATTGGGGAACCTCATCAAGGTATCTTTTTGGATGGCCATCTCTCCCACTACTATGTTGAGAGAAGAAGATCTGAAAAGTGGAGTGAGCCTATTTAGAGATGTTAGTGTTGTTGGTTACCTTGGCTAGAAATGGCTTAACTTGTTGTATGTTAACCAATAAAGGTTTGTGAGGGCTTGATAGATGGTAGATGATAATGGCTCTAGAAGGAAAATTTACACGTATGATATAATGTCCTTTTCATAGCATTTGAAACTTAGTCCATTATGATACATGCATGGAATTTTAGTAAGGAACCTTATGTTTAGGTTGAAATTTAACTCTTCTTATTTGTGTATCACGACATTATTTGGGATGTGCCTTATGTATTTCATTCTTTTTTAGGACTACTTATCAATTCTCATCTATCACATTAAGTGTCATCAATCATTATTTTTGTGCTAGATTAATGTCAAGGTTGAGCTCTAGGCTATTGTGAGTGTATGGATTTTGTTTTGAATTGGAAGTTTGGGTGACTTTTCATACACCAAATCATATGGACAATAGAGTCTAGGAAGTTTGCCAGTGGAACAATATGACCAAAGAGCATTGTTAAGTTTGGTATTCTAGTCTTTTCTATATCTACTGATTATTCATGTTAGTATTCTAGTGATATTTCTATTGGTAAATTCAACTTGATTATTAGCTTGGGAATGATAGGGGTTGTGAGTTAATGTTGCACCTTCAAGCATTGCATTATTTTTTAAAAGTAGATACTATAAAGTGGGTTCCATTGTTAGAAGTGAATGCTCTAGGAACATCAAACCTATTTACCACTTGTTGTTGTACAAGCTGGGTTGTAGTTATAAATGTACAGTTTGATACTATTGCAACTTTGACCTAATTTGTTTAGTAGTCAACAAAAATAATGATAAAATCCTTATCCTTTGACATGGGAGTGATGGTTTTCATAACATTAATGCCCTAGAGATTGAAACGTTTGAGTGATTGGATCCATTATTAGGATCCTTGTACTTGCATAGTCATTCATTCATCTCTTTGACAACACTCACATGAATGTGAAAAGTCATGAACATCCCTAAAGATCATTGGCTAGAAATACTTAACCATGAGGATCTTCATAGCCATTCTCCTCCTTGCATAGTCGCCCTTACAAGGATTGTGATGAGCATATTAAGGGATGTATAATTAATTAGCATCTGGTATACAACATTAACCATTTCATCAAAAAAAAACCTTATAAAGGTTACCTTGGATCTCAATATTATGCTTGGCCTCATGAAGAAACTATTTTTTCTTTTTACTATCACATTTAGCAAGGATCTCATGTGTAAGAATATGGAAGAGAAATTGATCATATCAATTAGTACCTCTAGGCTCTTGAAGATTAATGAATTTACCAAAGAGGAGTTCATATGGGAATTAAAGATAAAATCTTCTCATCCTCTTTGCTATCCCATTGTAATCAAGAAAATTGATCAACAACCATGTTCTTGGTTTCCTTCACCAACATAGTAAGATTGAATTCCTATAAAATCACCAAAAAATATGACATGGGGGCTCACTGGCAGCTTATTCATGAGGAAATAAAGAGCATTATAGTTAGTGTGTACAAAGATTTGATATCCAAGCACATAGTGCCTAAATTTTTCAAGGTATACACCACCATCATGAGCTTCTTCTTAGTGGTGATGTAATTTAGTTATGCACCCATAATGCTTTTGCTTATAGAGTGGATGTAATTTGGACATTTCTGATTATCTAATTATGTAAGAACCACTCCCAATATGTAGTTGGATGCATCTTTTATTATTTGGAATGTTCTAAACTAATATGGAGTACATAGAATGGGAGTTTCTATGAGCTTTTTCTTTAACTATTGGAATGCTTGTTTGCATTTCTTGATCCATTTAAAAGGTACATCCTTCTTATTAAGCTCCACTAGTGATTTGGCAATTTTGAAAAAAATTATTAATGAAGTATTTATAGTAACCAGTATATTTGAGGAATGACCTCATATCTTTTACAATTTGAGGCTTTATGGTAATTCCTTGGATCACCTATACTTTCTCTAGGTTCACATCAATCACTTTTTCTAAAATTTAGTACCCCAAGATAATACTTGCTTATTAAAATTATTTTCCATGGATATTTCTATGGAAATATCTTTGATCCCCATCTTAGCATTAATGGTACTAAGCCAAGCCATGTTCATGATAATAGGAATGTCCCCCTTGCAATTATCCATGTGGATCACTAGGAAATTTATTGGATATGGCCAATCATAGATGGTGGTCACAATGTCTTTCACCAATTCCAAAAGAATGATAATGGATTGATCCACAAGCACTAGACTGATGTTTTACTTCTTAAGTGGATGAAGGTTCTAAGTCTTAGACATATTCAAAGAAATTAAGTTCATCCTAGAACTTGAATCCAATAAATCCTTATAGGGATCATTTCTTATAATTTGCAAATAGATAAGAGGGCTCCCATGATTAGATCATTTTCTAGGAATGTGGCATGTCTTGTTAAATTTTTGACTACATGGATCAACATGATAGTATGGACATTCAAGGATGTTTGGTTTGTATGATGCTCAAGGATATTTATAGAAGCATGTAATTCAGGGTAAGCAACCATGAGTATCTACAAGGGCTTTTGTGGAGTATTTGTCTTGAGGAAAGTCCTTTTTTGAGGCTTGTGATCTGAGCCAATTAGATGATGATCTACATGTAAGTGTACTACCTTGATGGCATTTCGTTATTATGGATGAAGTGCAAAGTGCAATTTTCCTTTGCATCAATGATGTAGGTGGCAAGGGAGTAGGATTAGAAGATGTATAGTGAGGTGATTGATACAAAGGAGGATAAGTGGAGGAAAACTTAGCTTTCAAAGTAAAGGTTTGATGATATTCTATAGGATAGTAGTGATGAGTGAAAGTAGTGTAGCTTGTAGAGCCACAAGGAGATATAGGCTATTAGACGTAATATCCACAAGTATTCGATTGCTTGTAAGGATATTCTTACCTTGGTGGTGACATCCCACATGATTGTGAATTTTGCCATTGCTAATGTTGCTCTTAAGGTTAAGGTGATACTCCACTTAGATACTATTGTGTTCGGTGAAACTAGTATGTGTAATTGCCTTGTGGCTAATGTGATCTCCTAGGTGATTGCTTCCTTGCCAATTTCAGATTCAATGCATACACCCTAGATTCTTGCAAATGTGACACTATAGGAAAACATTTCTTTGGATGCTCATATTAAAAATATTCACATTCATCATCATTTGTTTCTAAAGTTACAACCTTCTCAACTACTACAACTTTACCTTTTTATTAATAGTATTTTTTTTTATATCTTTCTATCTTCTTTCTTATCTATCTCTACACCCTTGCTTCATCTTCTCCTTAACTATTTTAACAGAAGTTTGAAACTTCTCATCTAAGGAGTCCCATATTTTATCCACCTTAGCCAATGTTTTAGTAATAGATTTATGAATCAGCAAGGTTTTCCTTCACATCATCTTATCTAGTGGTGCTTCCTCCTTTGAATCATAGAAATGCACCTCCCTTTTGCAAATAGAGGAATCTTTGTTATACTCTACATTTTCTCTTTTCTTTAACTCTCCTTCATACTTTGCCACTTAATCAATTAGTCTTTGGATTTGATAGGCTCTTAGCTCCAAAAGTATTCATTTAGCATAGACTCCAAGGGTTTCTCTAGTTTTTTTTGGAGCCCATGTATAATGTGGTAAAGCTGCTTCCTTTGAGAAAATCCATGGTATTGACATCGGTGTAAGAGGGAGCAGTACCTATGCAAGGCTTGGAAAAGGCTATGTGGGTAGTAGTAGGTGAGATGGAAATAGCATGGGAGTGTTGCATAGAGAGGAATAGCTAGTGACACATAGCCAACCATAACTACTTATTGGTCCTAATCCTAAGGGTCAGAGTCAAAGCTTAAATTTTAATTTATATATATATATTTGTTATTTTTATTAAATAAAATAGTTAAACATAATTAAAGTATATTAATTTTTTAAGATGAAAAAGCTTAATTAAAGTATATTAAGCTTGACTTTGATGATTAGCTATATGAAGCATAAGATGTTAATATTAGTAGTTATGAGATCTTGGGTTTGATTTTGAGTCATAAATTTTTAACATTAATATTTTTTATGGGAGGATGAAATATTTAAATAAGCACTCATTGTATGCAAAAAAAAAAAACACATCTAGAATTAAGATTTATTATTGCTGAAGTCCAAAACATTGGACATGGACAATAAGGTTTCTTAAGAAGTCACCCATCCTAGTAGTACTCCATGATGAGCATGCTTAATTATAGAATTTTATTTCCAATAGCTACCAATGTGACAAATTACCTTTTCAAAACTTTCTCTATGTTTTCAAATTTAAATTTTATTATTTTTTTAACATGTTTGAAAATTTCACCAATTAAAACAATTAATTTTCTTTTTCAATTAATGAAAAATTTCCTATTGCTAAACCCACTGAGGAGGTAGGTTGGCATCATTGGTAGTATTAGTTAGAGTAATGTTGAAGGTAGTATTTTATAGTACTAACAATGTCCATCATAGTTTCATGGGAGGTAGGATTTTATGACACTAGTGGTGTATGCAGAGCTCCACATGAGGTAATATTTTATGGTGCCAATGATGTCCATAGTCATTCTGGACTATGGAAATTTCTAGATGAATTTTTTGCAACAACAAAGAAAAAGGCAGTAGTGATGGAGATGTAGACAATGTAGTTCCTAGAAAATTCAATCATTGGAAAACTAAAAATCCAAGGCTACAATAGCCTAATCTTGGATCTCAAGGGCCTCTAAAAAATAGGATCTAAGTTACCTTGGATGGTCTTGTGGATCACCCATGGACTTGTAAAGTGTAAATGAAAATGAAAATAGGAATGGAATTGTATATTTGAATGAAAAAAAATTATCATAGAATTAATCATGAAAATGAATATGCACTACAAATGTACTAAAAACATTATTGAATGAAAGTGTAAAGTTCAAAAAGTATAGATGATATGCTCAAATGCATAAGAAGTTGGCTTAGATGAAGCTTAATGCTTGTTAAAGTTGGTAGGTTATATTCTATAGTTGATCTCCATGATTTAGGTACTTTCTAACTCTAATCACTTAGAAATATTTGCTGGTTTTCATTTAGGTCTAAAACTTTGATTACAAGTGGTGTTAACAATGGTGTACAATCTTGTTCTAATGGTACTATACTAAGAGTCTCTAGTGCTCAGCGTAAATGTCAAATGGAGTATAAAAGTGCTTGAGGCTACAAAATGCTATGGATTACACAAATGCTTATTTGAGATTACTAAACATTGATGAAGTGTGTAACCTAGATATGGTGTTTACATTTGGCTTTTATAGGTCTTTGGTTGTTGATTTCATGTTGCAACTTTCTACCATGATTGTTGATAGATTTGCATTAGTTGTAGGTGTAATGTCTATGATTCTAGCATAGTTGACCATTTATGGTAGGTCTTAATGCACCAAGGCCACCAAAACCCATCCAAGTGCTAAAAATAGTTAATGGACTTTTGTGACTACACTAGTCTTCACCTCAACTACACTAGCCTTAGAAGATTATGTTGGCATTTGTTGAAATCCATTGAAATCATGGTAACTATTATAGCCAAATTGTAGCTACTGAAAGTTTGTCACAACTACACTAGCCATTCTTTCACCATTAGAAAACTATTATGACTATGTTGGAAAACTCTAGGAAAATTAAAAACCCAATAATACCAATGTTGATCTTGTACAGCTACATTGGATTTTGTGGTAACTATGGTAGATGTTATTGGGAGATGAAAACCCAAAACCATCTATGTTGGGTGTAGATGGTTCTAATGTAGTTGATATTGTACCCTTACAAAAACCCATGAAAATGCCAAATTTTGGAATCTCCCAAGGCATTTTTTAGCCTTCGCAAGCCCAAATATAGACATGAAATTTATTTTTCCACTTGGTAAGTGAGAAAATAGCAACTTATGAGGCATTTTGTATTCCAAAAAAGCTAAAGTATGCAAGATTACAACTCATAGGCCACAAACCTAACATATACAATAAGGTCTTCCCTGAAGTTGGATGGTGAAGATTACAAGTTAAAAAATCTATTTTCTTCATGGTATTTTAGATAACAACAAAGATGTCATGTGAGGTAGTGAGAAAAATGGAGCAAAACATGGAGGATAATGCTAGAGTATAGGGCATGTAGGTAGATGCAACCAAAATCAATGTAGTAGCATGATGCAATGCTTGGTAAGAATGGCATAGGATGACAAGACATGAAGAGCATGGAATTAAGGATAGTGTTGGAGAGACAACAACAAAGGAACAATGGCATGGACTACATAACATAATAGCACACATAGTTAAGAAAGGATGAAATAGTGCATAGTAACTACAAGGAGGTAGTGCACAGTGATAGCTTACACCCATTGCCTAGCAAGTGTAGCTATGGAAGTGGCCATTACTATGATGGTTGGAATGATTTCTTTTCTTGTCGCTTGGCCATAATTGTTGACCTACTATTGTGGAGGATGATAGAAAATGTCAAACTTGGAAATTCCTAGGACAAGTCAGCCCTACTAGTCATGTCCTACTATGATTCTTCATGGTAATGTGATGGCTATGCTCTAGCTAGGTTGATCCTACTAGTTGTAGTAGGCGTAGAGGGACATGAATGTGATGATAGTGCATGGACCATGAAAGGGCTATGTGAGACATAAATGAGGATTTCTTACATTGGTGTAGTAGTGGTGGGATTAGACACTATAGTTGGAATGATGCAAAAGAATAGAGGTGACATAGAGAAACATAGAAATAGCACAGGGCTACACAACTAGTGGAAGGTATCCCATCATAGTGGCTAGCTTATCTTGATCCCTAAGGTTAGTACCAAAGCCTAAATTATATATTTTATATTTTCTAAATATATTTATTCTTATTTTAAATATATTTATGAATGAAAATAGTTAAATATAATTAAAGTATATTAAGGTTTTAACAATGAAAAAATTTCCTTTTGTGGTCAACTGTATGAAGCATAATATATTAAAGTTAATAATTTGGAGGTCTTGGGTTTGATTCTCAACCTTAATTTTTTAAAATTCACTTTTTTATGGGAGGTTAAAATATGTAGAAAAATGTCTTAATTTGGTAAGAAAGACATCCAAAATCAAAATTTATTCCTACTAAATTCCAAAATTTTTATCTTAGAAAAGAAGCATTCCCAAGAGGTCAACCATTCCTGTACTACTCAGGATTACTATGCTTAATTATAGAATTTTCATCCTATTTGATGGAAATGTGCTAAATTTCCTTTTTGAAAATATTCTCTGCATTTTTACATTTAAAGTTTACCTTCTATTTTTAATGTGTTTAAAATTTTTATTAATTAAAAAGAAATTTAATGTGTTTGAAATATCCATCGATTGACAAAAATATTTTTCCATTGTTGAACCTACCAAGGAGGTAGGATGGTAGTGTCCATGGTGTCCTTTAGAGATTCATGGAAGGCAAGATATTATGGTGCTAGCAATGTTCATAGAGTTCCATGGGAGGCAATAGCTCTATGCAATGTAGGATGTTATGACACTAGGGATGTCCATAGAGCTTCATGGGAGGTAGGATTTTATAGTGTTAATGATATTTGCAGTTAATGTATGGGGTTTTTAATGAAGGTGAAGGTGAAGGTAGCTATGATGGAGCCATAGCTAGTGGCAAAAAAAGCATGCACATTAATGAAAAAGATAATGTAAAACATGAAGGATGGTACTAAAGTGCAAGGTGGATGGGTAGATGCAACAAAAAATTAGTGTAATAGTAGGGTTCAATACTTCGTAAGGATGGTGCATGATGACAAGGCATGTAGATCACAAGATTGAATATAGTGGCACATAGGCAATAGTAGAGGAATGACAGCATGAGCTACATGAAATGATGATAACTATGATGAAAGATGAAATAGTGTGCAGTAGGAGATAGAACATAGTGCAAGAAAATAGGTTGCATTGAATATGTGGCAAGCATGGTTGTGGTGGATTACCATGACTATGGTGATCACAAGGATTTCTCTTGTTTTTAGTTGGTCATAATTAGTGGCCTAGTGCTATGGAGGATGATGAAGGATAGTAAGATTGACCATACCTATTGTAAGCTAGCCCTGTTAGTGGAGGCCTATAGTGAGGCATTGTGATAATATGGTAATCTTACCTTAGCCAATTCTTACACTAGAAAAATTTAGTGTTGGAAAACATAATATCTCTAGTGAAATAGTTTGACCTCAAATCCCATAGGCCTTGAGAAAGGAATCCAAAGCATCTTGTATAGTCTTGCCAATCATCCAAGGACATAGAATTTGTAAAACAATGTAAAAAATTCAATAAAAATGTAAATCTAACCCAAGAGAAAAAAAAACTTACACAAAATAAATAAAATACTAATTTTATTAAAATTATAAATTTTTATAGGAACAAATTTTAAAAGAGTACAAGTTTTTGTGCTTAAAATTCACAAAGAGCTATGTAGAAGATGCTTGGAGTTTTGTGAAGTTGGTAGAGTGTGTTTTGGAATTAGCTTCACAATTGAAATGCTCCAAAGTGATACTCCCATAGCTCCTTATTCTTTCTTTAGTATTGGATCTATTTGGTGGCTGCTAAAATGGTGGTTGGAATTTCTATTGATTTGCAATGCTCTAAGAGTCTCTTTGCTCAACCTACATGCAAAATTTTCCAAAATTTTTTATGAAGTGATCATCTTTAGTTTTTATAGGTCATTGGCTTTTGATAAATTGCTAAAAATTTCTACCATAATTATTGACAGATTGCTACAAATTTCCAACATTGCAAGACATCAACCCTAGCTTATTTATTCAATTTTGGAATGTTTGATACATGAATGTTATCATTTTCTAGGTTCCACAAAGATACACTAGCTTTAAAAAAAAGATACATCAGCTTCATGATAAATATGCTAGCCTTTACAAAGATACGCTAGGTCCCATAGAAAATATGCTAGCCACACCACAAAAATCAAATCCCAAGAATTTATACGCTAGTTGTAGAAAATCTCAGTGTATAAACTACTTTGACCAACTTAAAAAGTGAGGTAATAACAACTTTTGAAGATTTTTTTTTGGCCTCAATAACTTAGTGTATGTGAGATTTCAGCCTCTGAACTACAAACTTCACATTTATAATAAGATCCTACCTTAAACTTAATGGTGAAGGTTACAATGTCAAACACTAGGAAAATAAGTTGCAACATGAATTTTCTTTGTTGTGTTTCATTTGTCTCTCTTTATTGATGTTTTGAGGATTCACCCAAGAAACATTGACAAATAATGAAAAACATAACTATAGGTTTATTAGCAACGTTTCCTCTCCATGCTTGATTTTGTAGGTATTGAACCATGCTGATGAGTGCTTGTGATGGAAAGATAAGGCTATAGGATGAAGGCTATATTTGGTTAAAAGGTAATGATCATAGGTTTCACAATGAATTCCACATGTTAACATCATAGTTATGGTATGGAAGTGATATTCTTGTTTATAGGTAAGGTGTTCATACTTCATGCTTTGAAGTGTTGATTACTCAGTAATGTTTTTGAGGAACCAACACTCATCTCCAATGCTTAAATTAAACCATTGATTTTACTTTTAGGCTTCATTGCCCTCATGGCTTCTTTGGTAATTTTCTTCTCCATTTTCTCTTTTTTTTTGGTTGCTTATTTTCATTGTTGCAAAGGTAGGATGTACTAGGAGGACTATCGTGGTGATCACAAGATGACCACAAGTACTGGTTTAAAGATTTTGGGTGTAAGGGTTTCATGATGAAAATTTTGTCATAGGTAGTGATGCAGAGTATGGTCATGCCTACTTTACCTTAGCATGGAAGTTCCTAGTGGTGAGGACGAAGCATGGATTTGATCCTCACTTATGCCTTGTGGAACCCCTAAGTGTTACAAGTCCATTTGATTTTCAAAGATTTTTGTTGTAAAAAAATTTCTTTTCTTTCATTTTTTATGGTTTAAGTTAGGCTTTGAAAATAAATCTATCATCTTAGATTGTTATTTTGGGATCTATATGGTTATTTTCTTTATTATATTAACCAAATTATATTGCAAGTTGTTAACTATGTTTTCAAATCCTTGTTCTATGCGTAGAGAATATTTCTAAAAGAATTACTCTAGGTTCTTAAGGCTAAGGTTTAGTAACTCTACTAAAATTGTTGGCAACGAATTATGATATTATGATGTTTGAATGGTTTTTGTTGTAATGGTATGTTTTGGGCAAGATCATCGTTATGTATTGTTATTACTATAAAGAAAGATGTGTTGTAGAATGATGTGATGGTTGGAGTACTCTAGGGAGGATATGAAATGAGATTAATGATGATTGTGAGGATTAGAAATGTAATTATTAAGTAAAAATTAAATTAAATTTTCAATTAAATTTTTTATAAAATATGTTTAAAACATAAGAAAGGAAAAAAAGTCTTATCTATTAATTAATGTAGGTGCGAGTAAGAGAGTTTCCTAAGAATTCTGGATAGGACTGAGAAAAATGTTGCAAAGTTTATTTGAGTTGAGAAGATTGTGGTGGAATAATATCCATAATGTTGATTTTATATGGATGAAGATCAATGTGTGAGACATAATTTCCTTTTTCATCTACTAGTCTAAGGAAGAATATTTGTCTTAATGTTTAAATAAAAGGTTCTTCTCTATAGAGTTTGAATATATTTTCTATTTACCTCTAACGTTCATATTTTTAATTCATAGAAACCCTCTGAAGAATATTTTTCCATGTTTAATCCTAATCTAGAATGCTCACATATGTAACTATCTAGGAAATATCATGCTATGAAGTTTTTATGTCTTTGTAAAATTAAAAGGATTTTTGCCTCCAATTTTCAAAAGATCTTGATTAAGAACATGAACCTGGAAGATCATTTAGAGCAACAAGAGAGCATCTTCCCACTCTCTTTGTTGCTTAACTTAACATTATTAATGTAAATATGGAATAGGTTTAGTTGATGGATATGCACTGTAGTAGCATAATTGTGTTTCAAATAATTTCTCTTTTTCCTTACTACAAATGTTTACACAAAAATAGTTTTGTAATTTTTTATTTACTACAATGGTACCAAAGGATTTGATGATTTCCCACATTGCTTCAATAAGTTAAATCCTAACTTAAACTTTTGAACATTTTAAAAAGTTAAATTTTAACTTTAATAAGATGGAGAACCTAGTAGGGAATATTAAAGAACAAACTTTACGAGCTTTTCCATTACATGAATGCATCATCATCACAGTACATCTGCAGAACACCATGAAATGAAATGAAATGGAAACTTAGAAAAAACTAACTTTTCAAAGTTTTATATGGCCACATCAATGCCTACACAAGCTAGCTGGAAGTATAAGGTTTATGTTATAGGAGTATTAACTTTAGCATAATATCTTTGCTTTACATATCAATTTTTGACCAAAATGATAGTCATTATTTTTCCTATGTCAAATTTTTAACAAGGACATCAAATGTTCTTGAGTATAATATTATTTATGGATAAGCTCACTAATGGTTATTTTCTTTATTGTTTGTAGGCCTCTAGTCATGATAGTGATGAAGTTGGTAACAATGTTGATGATGGTCTCCCTCCTTCTTTCATTGCTCTATCTTGGTCATTAATAATCTAGCTATGTCTAGTTATTTTAATTGCATAATTTTTGTATCTATTCTATTTGGAAATAATGGTCACAAAAACCATGTATTTTTTCTATTTTTCTATGTTGCATAGTGTAACTTTGTTTATAGACATATGTATATTTTGATGTTCTTTGGTTATTGTCACATTGTGTGACTACATATACTATTTTGTTTGAAATTTTTTTTTGTATCCTATATTTTTCATATTTCATTTTAATGTTTTGAGTAATATTATGAAATAAATTTTGGTAATAAAGTTAAAAATGCAACAAATGTAAAAAGAAAGGCCACAAGTGTACTAGTTTTAGGCCTTGGTAGGCCATGATCCATAGTTTTCTAGCAAGAATGGAATGCTCTCTAAAGAGCATATAAGGATAAAACCAATCATGAGATATGATATAATGTTGCAATGGTAAACAAATGACTATTATCCAAATAAGGAATAAGGTGTTTACTATGAACTTGTTGTTTGATCTTTGATAGATAAATGAATCCCTTTTTCATGATCTTATACCCACCATATCTCTTGTTTACCATGTCAAGATGCATGAATTTTCATTGGTCATCCCATGTCACAAGGTTGGTGTTGCTAGCATCATTGTCATCCTTGTTGTTGATCCTAATTTGGGTATCAAGTGTTTTCTCTTGAAACTCCACCTTCAAAACTTAGTCAATGTTGACATACTTAACAAATAGTAGTGATATATTATTCCCATGAATGATAATTTCACCACCATCATATGTCAAGGAGATATCCTAGTGTATTTGAGATGATACTGAATGAAGCTCATGTAGGGATGGTCTTCCTAGTATCATGTTGAAGTTGGGTGTCTCTTCAACCACTAGGAAGTTTGTAGATGTAGGGAATTGCTTACCAACTAAGAAATCCAAGGAGGTACAACCTTGCACTCCTACTTATGATCCATTAAATGACTTAAATGCTAAGGTAGTAGTTTCTTGGATATTCTAAGTTAAACCTAGTTTTTCAACAATGTTGCATGGTATCATGTTAGTCACTACCCCATCATCCACATGAACATAATGAACCTTACACTTTACAACACATATAGTAATGAGAATAGGATTAGATAGTACTTATTTATTTCAAGAGTAAATCTTCACCTCATTATCATGAAATTTAAGAATGGATTAATGTCCATTTTCCCTAAGTGAATCTTGCTCAATTACAGAGTTGATTGACTCTTTATTGGTTAGCATGTCTCTACTCATAGGAATAGAATCCAATACTTGAACTAGTACATTTCTATGAGAAAGAGAAGTCATGAATAGGTTGTATAAATTTGGTGACATGTTCTTTTGTTTGATGAACCATTTGGCTTACTTCATTGTTATGAGAAAATTATTTCCCTTGGTGTGTGATCTTTCAATTTTAGTGGTTTTAATTTTCTCCATTCTTTCTAGAGTTTATGGCTCATGTTTCAATGTAGGTGCCTTGGATCCCTTGTCTGGTGTATCTAGTTTTGGTATAGACCTAGGTGGGCCAACTTACTTTGAAGCCTTTTGTTATTGATTACCTTTAATGGGCTTCATTATCGATTTGGTGACAAGTTGCTTTCATTGTCATTACTGTGATGGTTTCTTGGTAACCACTAAATTTTTGGCCACTATAGGTGGGATTTGATTGTGGGTTATCATAGGTTTTCTCATTGAAGGTAGAGGGACCTAGATAAAAATGGTTCCTTAGGCTTTGGAGGATTAGTATCTCATGGTTTGGGTTATGAAGTTGATGCTACAAAAGGGGGGATAGGTATGATAAAAATTATTTTAGGAGCTAAAGGTGGTGGTAGGCATATGATGAAGGGCTCTTTAGGCTTTGCGTTTTAGGACCAAGTACTAGCTATTGGTCCTATAATGATAATTGGTTTCTTAGGATGATTAGATTGTTTGATTTCTATGAATTAGGCTATAGTGTAAGAGTTGTTGTTGGTTCTTAGAGAGTAAGGCTAATTCAACATCAACTCTTCATGGTTGTTCATCTTGTGGAGGTCATCCTTTAATGCTACACAAAAATTAATGTGATGAATAACTCTTGAAGTACTTTGATAGCTTTGGATCATCTTCAATTGCTATTTTTAAATATCTAACTATGTCACAAAGATGATGATGCCTCCTACAAGCTTCCTCAAAAAATTTCATATGTTGTATATGATTGTATTTAAGCAATTATTCTAAAAGCTTAGAGGACTTCATAGGTAACCTAGTGTACTTTGATCTATCCTTCCATCCAAAGTTTGGTCTTGGTTGATTTGGTGTGTAGCAAGTGGACAATTACAATGAGTGAGAAGATGTATTGTATGATGGTGAATTTTTTATCCTTGGATACTATGGTCATTGTGCTAATTGAAATGGTCAGTGTGAGGATGGAAGGAAAAAAGAAATGCCGAAAGATTACTAGAGAGACATAGCCGACCTTGCCTTCGTGTGAGGGGAAGATGAAAGAGAAATGAAGGCAAAGTTCCTTGGATGGTCTACATGCAAATTAACCAAGGAATTCTTTGAGTGTAAGCTATGGCTTGTGCTAGGGTTATCGTAACTGGTGATGTATGAAATGTAAACAAAGCGTAAAAAAAAACTATGACGACGTATACAGAAGCGTAAAATAGATTAAAAATAGAGAAAAAAATGTAATGGAAGGTAATAATGAACTGTATTGTATTGCTTAACAAGGATGTGCACCAGTCAAAGCGTAGTTGTGTGTGTGGATGGCAAGTCAAGCACTAAGCGCCAGAGTGATGTGTTTACAGGTGCTTGGATGCTAGGAGTCACATGCACTCGAGTGTCCAAAGTCGCTAGTTGATGCTTCTAAAGTTGTCAACCTCCAAAATTGCTAACACCCATTTATGTGAATGGATGGGGTATTGATAAGGTTTGGCTAGGCTTGGGTGTGAAATTCATGGATGAGATCAACGGTTGAGAGATGAGAGGGAAACAGATTGTGTGACAGGTGTTTGATGGACAGCTGCATGTGAATTGGATGTGCATAGGTAGGCTACATTCTTGAATGGATGCATTGTATCTTACAACGTGTATTGGCTTATGCAAGCTAGCTTATGACCATAGAAGAAAATAAAATTTGAAGTGTAAGAGCTTGACAAACTCACAAATGGTAAAAATTTACGATAAAAATGATAGTGTACAACAAGAGAAATTGACTTCGATTCATTTGGAACTTCTTGATCCATGGATTGACTACTGCAGGGTGCTAATGTGAGTGGTTTTGTGGCTGTTTGAGGCATTTTTGTCTCAAAAAAGCTTTTAGTATGAGTTTATTTTGTCTTGGCATGTCCTCAGTGTGTGTTTGGCATGCTTTTGACTAGGTGTGATTAGTACTCACGCTGCCAATGTGAGCTTAGCATGACCTGAGCGTGACCTGTGTAGTGACTAAAAACATTGATGGCTAGAAACACTGAGAGGTTATCAAGTGAACAGTTTTAACCTCAGATCTGTGCAAGGGATGTGCTAGATAAAATAGAAATGGGGCACCTTGAATGGTCTTTTCAATAAGATAGTGACTTAATTGGTGTAATATAACCTTTCATGAAAATTTAATTTTGAAATGATGTTTGTAGTGTAATATAACAATTATTAAATGAAACAGGGCAAAAAATAATGTAAAGATGAAACTTAGTAGGGTCGCTCATCAGAATGCTTGTGAGGGAATTGTTTGTGTGGTCATCTTTTCTTTTACTGACCTTTGATCTCTCGTCGGAATGCTTAGAGAGGGTTATTGCAAAACAGCTGATTTGCCATTTTTTAGGCATGTTTTTGTGTGTGAGATTTTGCTCTTTTATGCTTTTGCTTTTGCTGTTCACATTTGGAAATAACCTTGTTGTTGCAGTACTGGTGTTCCTTTCCCAAGATGAGTTGTGTTACATCCATGTGGGGCTTTTAACCTACCTATAGATGCTTCCCATGCGGTGAGTTGCATTATGTGCATCATGGACTTTGCGGTTGGGCATATGGAAGAGCTTTACAAGTATCAAGAAAAATTTGCAAAAGAGGTGAGGGAGTGAGAATTTTGGGTGTAAGGAATGAGGTAAAGGAGAAAAAGGGAAAAGATAGGATGTGCACTTCAAAGTAGCCAAGCTAGTTAAGATGACCATCTTGTAACGATGTAGTCTCCAGCTATCATGGAAAAACACACCTCTAACTGATGCCCTTATGGCATGTGTCTTGCAAACACAACAGAGAGCAAACTAGAAGAAACAACCATGATGCAAAATGAAGGCAAAGGTCTTGCTTAATTTGGATGTATAAGCATGCTCCCTATGGGAGTATAAGCATGTGAATGAAGACTTGTGGAAATGGGTCCAGAGGCTTGAGAAGGAAAAGGCCAATTTGACCACCGAGGTGGGAGACCTCCGTTCTAGGAATGAATTCCTCTTGGCCTATGATACCAACGATGGTAGTTGGCGTACAGCCATCATAGATTATGCTAGATATTGAATGGTTGTGCGGTACAACAACGAGGCCATCCATAAAATAATTGAGTAGTGAATGTAGATGGACTTGTTGGCTCAAAAGAACCAGGACTGGAAGGATTACAGCACTAGATTTTATGAGTGGGGGAAGTCCTAGAAAAACCATAAGCATATGTATAAACTAGAATGTGTCACCTACCATAAAAAATACCAGTATGCTTTAGTGAAGTTATATACTCATGAAGCATTCCTAGATGCCATCGGTGCTTCTGAGGCCAACAACAAGTTCATGTGACAAGTGACGGTCAGTGAATCTCCTGAATGGGAAGTGAACCTTCCTATAGACAAGATTGCCACTACCTCCTTTTTTCTGAGACCACCGAGATGGACAACCATTGAAAATGAGAAAGTTGCAACAAATGATGAATTAAGCGATAGGAATTGGGTAGATATCATAGAGGAGGAGGTTTGGAAATGCCTCAGGATTGGATTGGATCGCATACCCCCCCGAGACAAATGTGGGGCCATCTCGGGTTAGTCACTTTCTCGTAATGAAACTATTTATTTGATTTTAGTTTTTATTGCTACTCTAGCTGACTACTTCATGTTTTATGATGCATATTTTAGATCAAGAAGCAGGGCCCCTAGAGGGAGGAAATGATAATGTAAAGGAAGGTAGTGCAAAAGAAGGTGATGTAGAGGAAGATGACGTATGACAGTAAGGGCTTTCATTTTTTTATTTTTGCAAAACTATTGCAAACATTTTTTAAGTGAAACCTTGAATGAAAAATGAATTATGACAAATTTGGTGCTATTCTAGCTTGTGTGTTATCTATGTTATTCATTTTTATGTTTTTAATGTGTCTTAGTTTTAGGCCGTTTCGGGCTGTGGGACAATGTAGTTTTAGGCCATTTTAAGCCAAAGCTAGTTTTAGGCCATTTCGGTCCATCGCTAGTTTTAGGCCATTTTGGGCCATTGTTAGTTTTAGGCCATTTTGGGCCAGCACTAATTTTAGGCCATTTCGGGCCATAACATAAATAGAAGATATGTTAACAGTAAAAAAAAGGGTAAGTCGGTGTACCTAGCATAGATGGATGGATGCGAAGCAAATAAGAGAAAAGTGTACAATGGATGTTAACTAGGCAAGAAGCAATGGGGTTGCTACGCTATATGTAACTGCTTCCTAACCCATCGCAAATTTGGTGAGACATAGGACCAAGATGCTTTGCCATGGCATTTGTCTACATCATTGTCCTCCACTTGGAAGGGAAATTCGGCCCAAAAATTTTCATTTTCTGAGCCAGCGTATTGGGCTGACTCTTTTGCTAAACAATTCATGTTAGTAGAGATAGGCACCTCATTCTCAGAGATTACGACCTCTGAACCCTAATCCATGTCGACGTTGTTGATTGCTTGCATTGCTACCTTGTCAGCATGGATCAGCACGTCCCTACCTACATAGGGTAGATGGATCTCTTAATGTATGGGCAAAGAGATAGCCCTAAGTTGTGCTAACCATGACCTTCCGAAGATCAGGTTAAACCCGGGCATCTCTTTGATCACGATGAACATTGCTTTTGTGAGGAACTGGTCCCCTGCCACAAAGTTAATGTGGACAGTGCCTTTCACCATGACCTGTGCCTCGTTGAATGACTTTAATCATGACATTGTCATGGGTTTGATTTGGTCTACCAAACCCAACTTATCTACAATAGAGAAAGGGATGACATTTGTAGCAGCCCCATCATCAATGTGTACCTTCGGATCTTATGTTGACCGACCCGAATTGCGATGAATAGAGGTGCTATAGTCACCTGACCCTTTTTGAGGTCTTCCCTTATGGAATCATTACAGAAATTCAATTGGGACAATTGCTATTCTATAGGTGTAGAAGGAAGCATGACTGAGTGGATTGCTTTCTCTTCTGTTGGCATGTTCTCGTCAACTGGTATTGCTGTTAACATGCAAACCAGAGCCTCATGGTGTGTAGTAGAAGTCATGATCAGGTCGTATAGGCTCAACATTGTATTTTTTTGTTTTAGAGCTTGCTTAACCTAAGTGAGAGCACTTAAAAGGTTTGGGCCACCTTCCTATTTACTACCTTTCTCCTCTTCCATTCGTCCCAGGAGACAAATTTCCCAAGGAGGGGTAGTTTTAGGTCTGGGGTCAGACTGTTTTGGGCAAGGTAACAAAGACAGTGCACGCGTAGCAACGTTATCTTTTAGCAACGAGGATGTAGATGTAGAGGGTGAGGACACAGACTCGGAAGTACCTAGGATGGTACATTCCATTGATGCCTCACCTATCAAATGTCCTTCTCACTTCTTTGGAAGAGAAGGTTGTGATGCTATCTTATGCAAGGTGGGGACGGTTGAGTGACTTGGCCCCCTAATGATGAATGGTGCTAATGGTGTTAATGCATGCTATGGTGGTGTGGTTTTGTTTAAAAGTGGTGTAGGGGTGGATGCTTGAGGATGGATTCTTAGGACAAATGGTTGCTATGAAGTTTGTTTAGTTGCTAGTGGTGTTGGTGTGCTACGTTGAGGCACACAAATCACAAACGGCCATTGGGGCAGTTTGGGATTACTATTAATGCCGATAGTGTTGGTAACGTAACCGACATTGCTGGCATTAAGTGGATCCATGTAGACATGCAAAGATTGATTTTTAAGATGCATTGGGTTGCTTTCGTCTAGGACCATTTTCCATTGATCAATCATTCTTTGGATGTCATCCTTTAATGCCAAGCAATAATCCGTGTCATGACCACACTATTCATGGTAGTCACAGAACCACTCTAGCCTAAAATTCTTAGGAACTAGGGGCTCATTGGGCAAAGCTAAGGAGGGGTTCCCAAGAAGTTCATAGTATCGTTGATGTTTTTTGGTTGCCTCCTCTAACATCCGCTTGTGTTGGATATACCCTAATCCTAGTAATTGCTTCAGAAGTTTTGAAGGCTTGACAGGTAGCAGGGTATACTTAGAGTGATCTTTATGCTTGAAGCTAGGCTTGGGCAGTGCAAATGCTTCAGGTGTAGACATCAAGGGTTGGGCCACATTGCCTTGGTTGGGCACGGGGTTAGTTGCTATTGCGGTCACTTTCTTATTATTATTATTATTTTTGTTTGGATTTTTTTCCATAGCAACTACTGTGGATGTTACAGCCTTACCCTTGTCTTTGTCCTTCTTCTTAAAGGTGTTAATGTATGCAACATAGGCTAGGTGTTTGCTTGCCTCAACTATGTCTTGTATGCTCTTGATCTGGGTGAAAGTTTAACTAAGAGTCCATGGAGTGAGATAGTACAGTTTGGACTTAATGAAGTCATTCACTACACCCTTAAAGATGGCCAGCAAATGGGCCTCCATGATGGGCTTGTGGATCTTATTAAGGGTAGTGCTCCACCACTATATGAATTTCTAGATTGGTTCTAGTGGATCTTGCTTCATGCTCATTAGCTGATCCAACGTAACTTCTGGTCTCAAGTTATGAATTGGATTAGGAGCTCCTCTAGGGTTTAGATGGAGGAGCATGGAAGTGCACGGTACTAGTTTAGGGCTTTTCCTATCTGAGACATAGTAAAGACACAGAAGATTGTGTGTAGCCATTATTGTAGAAGAAGGAACTCATATCTGAATGTGACAAGATGTGCATTGGGATCACTCTTCCCATTGTATTTCATGAAATGGGGAAGTGACATCCTAGGGAGTAACATTAGCATGGGGATGGATTGGATGATGGGATCATCCTGGTAGAAGTCCATGACTTATATCGTGTCAGAGCTAGTAGCTTGAGGCATTTAATTTCCTTTGTAAGGATCTAGATAAGCTAGAACACTTGATCCAAACCTGGGGATGAAACACCAAAAAATTTCAAGCTTAGTACTTTTCAAAAAAGAATCAAGCTAAGTCATGATGCTCCCTAGCATGACTAAAGCTTGAGAACCCCACAAACAGCTTCAAGCAGAGTCGAACTCAACGAGGAGCAGTTCCTTAGGACCCGTCGACAACCACGACAACATATGCTATCAAACATGGCAACTTCGGAGCTTAAAATACTTAGTTTACACTAAGTATGTATTCTCAGCGTATACACCTTATGTTCATAGTGTATACGCCCAGTGTATATGCCCCAGATTGCATCTACAGCGTATACGTCCAGCGTACATGCCCAGCGTACATGCCTCACAAGTACAATCAGCCTAACGACTGATGCATACGCCTGATGAGCAATCCCCGAAGATGGCATCGAATTAGTACTATAGAATAATATTTGGTATAAGGCAACAATTCACACGAACAGAGCATCCATTAGCATATATGCCCAGCATCCATCAGTGTATACGCCCAGCGTATATGCCCAGCATCCATCAGCGTATACGCCCAACGTATACGCCTAGCATACACCAGCGTATATGCCCGCCTGATGCAGCGTATACGCCCGCCTGATGCAACGTATACGCCTAGCAAATGTAACATGTACACTTGTAAATTTTATTCTTTCACACCCAGTCAACGTGCCATGTGTCACCCAACCCTAGTCTAACGTCAAAACCTGTATAAAAATCCCAATTTTTCACTACATCGAGGTCAGTTGGCAATTTTGAGCAAGCCAGAGAAAAACAGAGACACTAAGAACCAGAGCAGAGAACCTGATACACTGGACATCAACCCTGTACACTAAGCATACAGCCTCTATGCTGTGCTTATAGTTTGAACCAGCCCATAGTCATCCCTGCATCCACCAGGGCTATTCGTCCACCTTGTGTCAAAGCCACAACTGCGTTAGACCGGTGCATTGTAACTCATTTTGAAACAGCATTGTTACATTTTCTTCCTAAAATCTGTTACAGTTTTGCAATAATTACTACATGTATACTGTTTACGCTCTTTTACGTTTATGCTCCGTTCACATCAGTTACGCTGTTTACGCTCTGCTTTACGCCTGTTACGCCGTTTACATATAACCCAGTGTATAGCACCTCGGTGTACATTTGGGGAAATCCTTGCTTGATACATGTGCAGACCACTCAAGGTACTCTACCTTCGTTAATTCTAGCTTGCCCTCAAGTGAAGGAAGGGTCTTCTGTGCATGTCCGGTGATCCCCCTAGTTTCTGTTTCCTTCCAGCCTAAGATCGACGATTTTGGATGGTACAGGGGATGATGCAGATGGTTGGGAAGCTACAAGGGTAGCCCCCATTTATGGCATGGCAGGGGCAGTGACATGATCCATAGGAGGTACCGTTCGGGTGACCCCTATGAACGGTACTGCTTGTGCTATCCACCACCTAGTAGATGGTGTTGTTGGAGCAATAGCTGCTCGTTGTGCCACAGGGTAGGCCATTTGTATGGCTGATGGGGCAGATCATAGTCCCCCTCTTGGTTGTATCATTTGTGGAACCTAGTATGTTTGGTGGTAAGCATAGTGTGACATTTGCAATGGCTGAAAAATAGGAGGAGAAGCGAATGGGGTCCATCATGTGGGCGGGACTGCATCGACCACTGACAGTAGATGCTGGAATGGAGGTAGAGGCTAAATGCAACTAAGATGTAGGTACGATATGAACGTAGGGAAGGGTAGCCATGATCGGTGCGTGGTGTGATGTAGGAATGAATTGGAAAGAAATTTGCGGAGGGGTAGTGGTTGAAAATGTAATAGGGGAGTAGGTGTTTTGATATGCCGAGGATATGGCATGGCTACTTGTTGCCGATGGAGTTGTGGATTGTGACAATGCAGTTGTGATCATAAAGGGAGTAGTGTTTGAGAGTGGGTTCATCTAGAAAGACAAGGTAGGGGGGATGGTGGCAGGGTTGGTTTGACCCCCACTCTCAGATTGGTAATCCAGTTCCTCTTGCCCATCTTGGAATGCCTCATCATAGTGAGACACCGTGTCTCACGGCTCCCTAAGCCTAGTTACCTGCATCAGCTGATCTATGAGCCACTGATGCATTTTCATCATGTGAAAAGAAATGCCAGGAGTGGGAACAAATTCCCTTCCATTGTAGTAAGTGAACTTGAAGCTACATTTGTCTTTGAGTTCTTGTGAATCTAAGGGCAGATTTTCCTGAACCTTAGCATAGAGAAATTGTATTGTTCATATTGCTATGCCAAGCCATCAGGTAATCGATTTTGAATTTTGAGAGATTGGTGTGGTCCTAGCACTAGGCTAGGTTGTTTCTTGGCACCTGTGGTGCCCTAAACCAAGAGGGGAACCTCAACATTAGTAGTTGTAACTGTGGTACTTGAGGAAATCATTGTTGTAAGGCTAAAAGGGTTTGAAAATGAGAAAAACAAGGAGATAAAATGGTGATCGGAGGCTTTCTATCCTATAGGGTTCCAAGGGAACCATCGTGGTGACTGATCTGCACCACATGATGCGTAAATGACCACAAAAGGGTGTCACATTTATGCTAGTGCGTGACGGGGTACAAAACGTGTACAAGACTACTGTGAAGCATGGAAAGGACACCAAAAGGCCCTCCTTCTAGCACCAGAAAACTTTAGCAACAAAAAACATCGGTGGCTAGAAACACTAAGAGGTTATTGGGTGAATAGTTTTAACCCCAAATCCGCATGAGGGCTATGCTAGTTAAAATCGAAACGGGATTCCTTGAACGGTCTTGTTGATCAGACAAGAACTTAATCAACGTAATATAACCTTTCGTGAACGTTTAATTTGGAAATGATGTTTGTAGAATAATATAACAATTATTAAATGCAAAGGGGAAAAACAATGTAAAACACAATGATAATGAACAAGAATGTAAAGAAAACTAGAGTTAGAAAATGCACCGCTCCAAGATTGTGACTTTACTTCGTTGAAATAGGTATAATCGATTTTGCAACATTGGGAGGCATAGAGATCCAAAAGGTAACTAGGGTGCTCAAAGTATGCCAACTATGTTCTTGAATGTGGACTTAAAAGCCAACAATGCAGAGTGCTACAAAGCCAACTTGCCAATTTTTCCAACAAATTACCAATCGCTCTTGCAAAAAAGTTGACCAGAAATGCTAATAAATTGCCAACAAAAAAGATTTGCCAACCGCTAGAATTGCCAATTTGCTAACCAAATTTTCCAACCCTTTGAGCATTGCTCGTCGGGGTATTTATAAGGCTAGGAGGACATGAGAAATGAGGCTTGGATGACATGTGTCCTGGACCCACAAGATTCTAATGTGCCTGTGATGCATGGATGTGCAAAGCCGATCATGGACTTGCTACACTACAATCATGTTGTTAGAATTGGATATGCTAGAATCAAATGTTCCAACAATGCAAATAAGGAGTGAAGCACATTGAAGTAGCGTGGCCACCTGCTACCCTGTGCTATGCTATGGAATGTAGCATGTTGGCGTAGCATAGTTGCTTGCTACGCTGTGCTACGTTATGTAGCATAGCACAACATAGCCACTAGTTTGAAAAAGAAACTCGCATTGAAGTCAACTACATCGATTTGAATCTTGATCATGCCAGAAACTACAAATTTTGCCTTTTGTGAAGGGAAACTTTTGAACTTGCATTTGAGACACCTTTTGCTGTACTTGTATCGTTGCTACACTATGCTATGCTATGTAGCGTAGCGCAGCGTAGTAGTTAGCATATCCTGCTTTTTGCTCAATCCACCACTTTCTAGTAAGAAACTTTGCTAAAGGACTTGAAGTTGAACAAAGAAACTAGTTTTGAAGGCCAGAGCGCTTGCCAAGTGCAATTCATTAATTGGAATCACTTGGTAAGCTGGGCCTTTCTAATTTTCCTTTGCTGTGCTATGCTGCATAGCGTAGCACCTTGTTCTACAATAGTTTGCACTTTATTTCTTGAGCAACTATCTTTCAAAGCCTACTATGCTACATAGTGTAGTGTAGCATAGCAAATTTCTTCACTAGAAAACTTGCCGAACTATTTTGTCCATCCTGAGAACTATTGACAACTCTTAGCATGATTTTTGAGTTAACTGTCAACCAGGTTAATTGTCCAGGTGGGTAGGCTAGAGAGTCCATCGGGCCTATCAGCTATGGAGGTAGAAAACTTGTCAGACTGGATAGTTTAAACTCAGTGCATTCATTTCCTACCAAACTATCACAAGGCTACACTTTTGAAAATGTTTGCCTCAGTTCCAAGACTCTGGTGAAGCAAGAGTGCCTTGAAATTTTAGGGTGTTTCATTGGCCCCTCTTTGTCAACATCTAAAGGACAGACCCGAGAGACACCGATAAAAAATACGAAACACCATGAAAGACAAGATAGAAACATCACTCTTTGGTAATCATCGGGATGTCACTTAGCTATGCTTAAGAGTGCTAGGATGGCTATGTAGGGAAAGGGGAAAGAGTAAGTTGGGGAAAGGAGGTTTAGGAAAATGGTAAAGATGAAACTTAGCAGGATTCCTCATTGAAATTCTTGTGAGAAAATTTTTTGCATGGTCATCTTTTCTTTTACTAACCTTTGATCTCTTGTTGGAATGCTTAGAGAGGGTTATTGTGAAACAGCTGATTTGTTATTTGTTTTAGGCACGTTTTTTTTGCGTGAGCTTTTGCTCCATTACACTTTTACTTTTGTTGTTTTTCCGTGTACATTTTCAAACAACCTTGTTTTTGTAGGACAGGTGTTCCTTTCCCAAGATGAGTTGCGTTACATCCACGTGGGGCTTTTAAACTACCTACATATGCTTCCCATGCAGCTAGTTGTGTTACACACATCATGGACTTTGTGGTTGGGCATATGGGAGGGCTTTACAGGTATCAGGAAAAGTTTGTAAAAGAGGTGAGGGCATAAGAATTGTAGGTGTAAGGAACAAGGTAAAGGAGGCAAAGGGAAAGGATAGGATGTGCACTCCAAAGTAGCCAAGCTAGTCAAGATGACCACCTTGTAACGATGTAGTGTTTAGCTACCATGGTGAAACACACCTCTAACCGACGCCCCTTTGACACATATCCTACAAACACAACAGAGAGAAAACTAGAAGAAACAACCATGATGCAAAATAAAGGAAAAGGTCTTGCTTGCTTTGGACACTACTGGAGTTTTGGACATTGCTGCTGAGGCATGCAACATCCAAACCAGGAAGGCCAACAGTGACCTTGGAAGCATCAGTGTGGAGGAGTTAGCATCGAGAAGGCTAGGAGTTACTGTTATGCGAGTGCTCGGGAGTCCTCGCCCAAGGCAAATATTATGCATTTTAGCTGTAACACAAGGTACCTAGTAGCTGAATATCTTTTGGGCTTGGGCATTGACAGGGGTTGGAGAATAGCAACATTATGGCTAGGCCACAATAGTGCTGGGACTTTAGCAGTAGGCGCTGACCAGGGAAACTAATGCCTATGCGATGGGTCATGGTTGAGGTAGCTCTAGAAGGTCAGCAAGATGTTAGAAGACATCTCTAGAGGATCAACAAGATGCTAGGGGTGGTGGCGTTGCACAGATTCTAGTGCATGTTTTCTTGTCATCATGAAATGCATTTTGGAATTGCAACATCCCACCCCGTGTTGGCATTGTGCATGCTCGCTTTCTTGATGAGTCATGATGCATGCTGGGGACATGCTGTGAACCTAGTTTAAGGTCCTGGTAGACCATCTAATGTGTTGATTTAAAGTCTCAGTAGACCGGGGTGCACTAGTTTAAGGTCCTAGTAGACCGCTATGCTAGTTTAAAGTCCTAGCAGACTGCTGTGCTAGTCTATCATCATAGTAGATGGTGGATGGGCTAGTTTAAGGTTCTAGTAGACTATGCTTTACTAGTTTTATGTCATGGTGGATGGTCTATGCCAGTTTATAGTCATAGTGGATTGTCTGTGCTAGTTTTACATTATAGCGGATGAGCTTTGCTAGTTTTACATTGTAGCGGATGCTTGCTGACCTTTGCCAGTTTTACATTGTAGTGGATGTTTGCTTATCTTGCTCATGCATCAGATGTAGTATGGCTTGAGATATGAATGATTCTTCAGATTTGCGAACTCGTTGCCATCCATGTCTACCAACTTGAAGGTCCCATTCCCATAGGCTTTTGTGACTATGAATGGACCTTCCCAGTTTGCTAAGAATTTGTTCATATGCTCACCGAAAGCCTTTAGAACAAGGTCCCCCTTTTTTATTGGCCGCTAATCCAGGTTTGCATGATTCTTCTACTGTTGCTTGTCTTGACAATGCTCTATGCGATCAAGTGTCTATGCATGCTCCTCCTCTATGGAGTCGAGGTTGATGATTCTCGACTCATTGTTCTCAGCTTTGCTCACAATGTTCGAGAAGATCATTCAAAGTGATGGTACCTGCAACTCAAGAGGTAGCACCAGTTTAGATCCATAAACAAGAGTATAAGGTGTCTTACCTATCGTTGTCCTACACATTGTCTTATAAGCCCAGAGCACATAGAGGATTTGCTCATGCCATCTCCTCTTGCTATTGTTAAGAATTTTCATAAGCAAGTTGATGATGATCTTGTTCATAGCTTCTACCTATCCATTCACCTATGGGTAGTATGGAAAGGAGAACAATTGTCTAATGCCAAGGTTGCTGCAAAAGGTTTTGGTTTCTGCACTACTAAATTGTGGCCCGTTTTTGGTCACGGGAGCCCAAACCTCGTCACGATGTTATCTAAGATGAGGTGGAAAACCTACTAGGATGTAGTCTTCCTAAGAGGAATAGCCTCCACCTACTTCATAAAATACTTAGTGGTGGTAAAATACTCAGTCTTCCTAAGAGGAATAGAACTCAACCTCTGACCCTTGATCCATTCCCAAGTGTAAGGAAGTGAGTGATGTTGTCATGTCCCCGTGTATGATGATTTCATCACCATCATAAGGTAGGTGGATTTCTTGATGGATTAGTGAGGATACAGCTCTAAGTTGAGCTAACCAAGGTCATCCTAGAATCAGGTTGAACCCTGACATCTCATCAACCACTATGAATTTAGCTGATGTGGGGAATTGGACCCTTGCTACAAAATCCAAGGTAACCATGCCTTTTACCATGACATGGGAACCATTGAAGGATTTTAAAAAGGAAGTTTCCGTGGGCTGTGTTTTCTCTATAAGACCCAATTTCTCGATGATGGGAAAGGATATTACGTTTGTTGTTGCACTGTCATCGACATGCACCCTACATATCTTGAAGTGGTTGACTTGTATTGTTATGAACATAGGGGCTGTAGTGACCTCTCTAGTTTTCTCATCTCATTTAATATCATTGGCACAAAATTCTAGGGATGTGGTCCTCGATTCTTTAGGTTTTTGGGACAGTATTGCATAAATGGATGGCTCATCTGCATGAAGGTCCTCACTAATAGGAATCAAATTCAACATATGCACGAGAGCTTCCCAATGTATCAGTGAGGTCATTACTAGATCATACAGGCTTAAGGAGGTGTTCTTTTGTTTTAAAGCCTATGTAACTTGGGTCAATGCACTCACTAGATCCTTATCACTTGGGACACTCTTGTCTGTGGAGACTTGGTCCATTTGACCCAACATTCGTATTTCTTATGGAGGGATTCTTGTGTTAGTAACTAGGGATGTTGAGTTTGGGACATTAAGAGTGTTGGTATCCTTGTCTCAATGACTTGTGCTAGGCTCACTGGTTGATGGAACCATAGGAACAATATTTAGCGGTATGGGCTTCGATGATCCCAATTCGTGCTCATGATGTTCTTTTTCTAGGCACTCTCTTGTCAACCTGTCAGCAAGGTGCTCTTGCAAGGATCAGGGGGAATTGTAGGGGATTGCATGTTAGGGTGTTTTGGCACTCGAATCACAAAGGGAGTGGGTCAGGTTTCTGATGATGTGGTTGCTTCTGCCACAGAAGGAGGTACGCGAACGATGAATGGTTTTTGTGCTATAGGGAATGTGTGTATGAAAAAAGGGGTTTGGGGAGGTGTTGAGGTAGATGTAGTTTCAGAAGGCATACGAATTAGAAAAGGTTTTCAAGGGTTTCTTGTCCATTATCCACATGGATAGTGTTAATCACATATGATGTGTCCTTAGTATTAAGAGGATCCTTGTAGATGCCCATGGGATGGTTTTGGGGCTTTACTGGGTTTGCCTCTTCAAATACTATTTCACCCCTATGAATCATGTGCTATATATCTTATTTTAAGGTGAATTAGTAGTTAGTTTTGTGCCCACACCATTGGTGATATTGGAAAAAACTATCCAACCTAAAGCCTCTTGGAACGGGGGGCTCATTAGCTATTGCTAAAGTTGGGTTTTTAGCCAACTCACAGAATAGATCATGTTTTTAGGACACCATGGGGGAAATGTGTTTGTGTTTGATTAACCTAGCCCTTAGAAGTTGATCTAATAATTTTGAAGGCTTCATAGGCAAGGGTGTATATTGGGTAGGATCTTTTCGTTCAAATGTACGAGTGTGACCCATGTTTGTGATTTTAGTTGAGGAAGATTTGGGTGTAGGCATAGATATGGTTCTTTCATGGCTAGTTGGAGTAGTGGGTTGTTTTTATTTCTGTCCTAAATTGTTAGGTTGTCCTATCTCCGCCACTGCTTCTACCATCGTTTTGGATTTATCCTTATCCTTCCTCATATGTTGGCTTCTAAAGGCTAAGTAAGCTAGGGCGTTATTTGCTTGTGCTGCCTCTTCTATGTTCTTAATTTGTACAAATTCTTGACTCAAAGTACGGGCACTCAAATAATAAAATTTTGATTTAATGAAGTCATTCATGGCAGCCTTAAGGATGGTAAGTAGGTATGTTTCAGGGATGGGCTCATGAAGTTCATTCAGGGCTGCACTCCATCTTTGGATACATTTTTGTACTGGCTCTAACAATGCCTATTTAATCTAAATCAGACCATCTAGTGTGGCTTCAAGCTTTAAATTATATTTGAAATGGGTAACGAACTGATGTAACAAATCCTCTAGAGAGGATATGAAGTTACGAGATAAAGTTTGGTACTAGTCTAAGGCTTTTCCTGTCAAGGACATAGCAAATACATGTAGAATTACATGAGGCAAGGCCTAAAGAAATAGACATTCTAGTTGAAATGTTACCAGATGGGCATTTGGATCTCCCTCTCCATTATATTTGATTAGTTGAGGTAATGAGATTTCCAATGGTAAGGTTAACAGTGGAATTGAAGGATTGATTGGGTCATCTTGGTAAAATTCTAACACCTTGACTTCCTCAGTGTTTGCAGCTTTAAGGCACTTTACCTCCTTAGTTAATGAGTGCATCATTTTCTTTGTGTCTGCCCACTCTTGAATGGTAGGCAGACTGGCGGGTTGAGTAGATTATGATTGGTAGTAGTTTGATTGTTGCATTGTCTATGTTAAGGGAGACTCTTGGATCGTCGGTTGTTGTGGTGGAGGAACATTGAGAGATGGGATTGTAGGGTGTGGTATGTTGTAGTGAGTAGGTTGGTGTTTCTAAATAACTAGTGAAACCCATTGCGTAGCCATAGGTTGTGAGGTGACACCTTGAACATGTTGGGCTAAAGTAATCAGAGGTGCTCCATGGGTTTGTACTTGTGGTATGTAGTGGGTGGATGTGGAAGCTAGTATAAATGATGGCATCCCAATTACTTGAGGTCAGAAGATTGATCCTACATTAGTTTGAGGAGGGGATTTTTGGGAGTGTACTTGTAGAGGAGAGGGTAATGTGGTGAATGGAGGTATGATGGGGATGGACATATTAGATTGAATGTTGGGCATGGAGAAGGTGGTAATGGAAGTGGGTACTTCTTGTTAAGAAACTGGTGCTCGAGTGTTTGCGGATGAAGGAGGAAGTATCATTTCTTCCAGGAAAGGTTGGAATGATGGGTTTGTATGGGCATGAGGGCTGACAATATGGTATGAATCGCCATGCTTAGATTGGGCCGCAAAGTCATCTTCCTCATCTCTGCTCTGAGGCTCTATCGGAGGTGGCTGTAAGGTTTGATTCCTTGCCATGAGAAGCTAAGATATGAGTCTATGATGGGGCTCAGGAAGGTGGATCATGTCAAATACTAAGGAAGTGAACTCATGACCTCCCTTATAAATGAGCTCATAGTTTCTCTTTGCTTCTCTTTCTATGTGGTTGATAGGCAAGTTGTCTTGAATCTTCACACAAATGAAGTTATATTATTTTGGTGTGAGGATTGTGTAACTAGGGTCCTTGCCCTATAGCCTAAGTGACTGGTGAGTTGAACCTTGAGGGTTTATCTCTTCAATGACATTTATGGGTTTTGTTGTAGTTACAGGGTTTGAGGTCCTGGACCCAAAGTCAGAGATCTATAGTGTCACTGTGTTGATCTGGGAAGATTTCATAGTGGCATGAGTAAACTAGGCTTGACAAGTCAAGTGTGAGTGAACTGGGCTTGACAAGCAAGGCATGAGTGAGCTGGCTTGACAAGCTAGGCGTGAGTGAGTTGGCTTAACAAGATGGATGTGAGTGAGCTAGCTTGAAAAGTCAGGCGTGAGCTAGCTAGCTTGACAAGCTGGGCATGAGTAAACTAGGCTTAACAAGTTGGGCATGAGTGAGTTGGCTTGACAAGTCGAGCATGAGTGAGCTAGCTTAACAAGTTGAGTGTGAGTGAGCTTTCTTGACAAGCTGGGCATGAGTAAACTAGGCTTGATAAGATGGGCATGAGTGATCTGGCTTGACAAGCTGGGCATGAGTAAACTAGGTTTGACAAGCTGGACGTGAGTAAGCTGGCTTGACAAGTTGAGCGTGAGTAAACTGGGCTTGACAAGCTAGGCATGAGTAAGCTGGCTTGATAAGCTAGGTGTGAGTAAGCTAGCTTAACAAGCCAGGTGTGAGTAAGTTGGCTTGACAAGTTGAGCATGTACCAAGCAAGATGTAGGTTGCAAGTACTGAGAGGAGCTCGCTATGATTGGTTGATGGTGATGGTGGGAACATTACTTAGAAATCTATCTATGAAGCATCTTGTTTAAGTAGTGTGTGTACATTGTTTGGGTTCTGATGATGTAGTTGCAGAGTTTAAAGTGCTAGCCGTAATGTAAAAGTTTTGTAGGGTTGTACACACAATTAATTTAGCGTGAGTAGACTAGGATTAGCGTGAGCAGACTAGGGTGGCCTTGAGCAAGCTCAGCTTGAGTTTGGCACCTAGTCTATGTAGCGTTTAAAAGGTAGCATGATCAACATTTTGATAGGATGGTAAACAAGGTTTCCCTCCTTCTAGTGCCAATTTACTGTGTTGACCAAAATTGTTGGCGTGAGGCTGGAAGGGAAAAAAATGCCAAAATATTGCCAAAGAGATATAATCGACCTTGTCTTTGTGTGAGGGCAAGATGAAAAAAAAATGAAGGTAGAGTGCCTTGGGTGGTCTTCACACAAATCAATAAAGGACTTCCCAGAGCGTAAGCTATGGCTTGTATTAGGGTTATCGTAACTGGTGATGTACAAAATGTAAAAAAAAACTATGACGATATATACAGAAGCATAAAATAGATAAAAAATAGAGCAAACAATGTAATGGAAGGAAATAATGAACTATATTGTATTTCTTAACAAGGATGTGCACTAGTCAAAGTGTAGTTGCATGTGTGGATGGCAAGTCAAGCACTAAGCCTTGGAGTGATGTGTTTATAGGTGCTTGGATGCTAGGAGTCACATGCGCCTGAGTGTCCAAAGTTGCTAGTTGATGCTCCCAAAGTTTTCAACCTCCAAAATTGCCAACGCTAGTTTATGTGAATGGATGGGGTATTTATAAGGTTTGGCTAGGCTCAGGTGTAGAATTCATGGATGAGATCAATGGCTGAGAGATGAGAGGGAATTAGATCATGTGATAGGTGTTTGATGGATAGCTACGTGTGAATTAGACGTGCGTAGGTAGGCTACATTCTTGACCGGATGCACTGTATCTTACAGTGTGTATTGGCTTACGCAAGCTAGCTTACACCCATAGAAGCAGATAAAATTTGGAGAATAAGAGCTTGAAAAGCTCACAAATGGTGAAAATTTACAATAAAAATGATAGTGTACAATAAGAGAAATTGACTCTGGTCGCTTGGAACTTCTCGATCCATGGATTGAATATTGTAGGGTTCTGATGTGGGTGGTTTGGTAGCTGCTTGAGGAATTTTTATTTCACAAAAGCTTCCAGTGTGAGTTTATTTTATCTTGGCATGTCCTCAGCATGTGTTTGGCATGCTTTTGACTGGGCGTGATTAGTACTCATGCTGCCAACATGAGCTCTGCATGACCTGAGCATGATGTAGGCATGAGTAACATGAAAATGATAGATTTCATACCAATTTTTGATCTTTGAAACCTTTTCTTTTAGTGCAAAAATTGCTTGATTGTGGTTTCCCTTGAGAGTGAACTGCATGTTGAAAACTGAGCTTGGGTATGCCTCGATTTGAGCCACTTTTGGTAGCTCACGCTGGGCTCATGCTGCCAACGTGAGCTAAGTGCGACCCCACTGTGACCTAAGCATGAGTGAAAAAATATTTGTGATTTTGGACCTAAAGTTTGGAATTTTGGAGGCTGGGGCTTGAAGTAGTCATCAATGGACCTTGAGGGTGATTTGCACCTTCGAAGTCAGACCATTTTGACTCGGTTTTAAGGCTCTTGGAGTTTGTTCACGTTGGGCATGATCAATACTCACGTTGGACTCATGTTACTAGCATGAGCTGAACGTGACCTAAGCATGACCTCAATGTGACTAAGAAAATTTTTGCAATCTAGCCCAAAATCTAAACTCCCGAATGCTGAAACTTGAAGTGAACAATAGTGGCCCTATGAAGATGAATTGCATCCTCAGATTGAACGATCTTTAACTTGATCTTGAAGTCATTGGAGTTTCTCATGCTAAGGTCAAGCCCAGCTTGACAAGCCCAACTTGAGTAAGCCTGCCTTGACAAGCCCAGCATCAGCAAGCCTAGTGTGAGTTAGCCTAGCTTGACAAGCCCAATGTAAGCTCCATGCCTTAGTCAAATTTTTGCCTTCCAAAAGCTCAAAAGGCTCTGAGCTATTCTTGTTTCATAGTGTTAGGTCAAAATTAGTGGTGTTTTAGTCATGGTTATGTGTTATTACTTAGTTCTCTTCCTTTTCCTCCTTATGGATTGGATTTTATATGATACATAGGCCAGATCACTGCTAGCCTCAACTGCTTTCTCAATGTTCTTAGATTGCAAAAGGTCATGGATTATTGATTGGAGCTCTAAATAGTATAGATTGTACTTGATAAGGGTATTGACCACTTCCTTAAATATGGCCAAGAGGTGAGTTTCATGGATAGGCTCTAGAATCTCATTAAGTAATGAATTCCATATTTGGATTAGTCTTCTAACTCATCCAAGTGATACCTCCTCACCTTCATCAAGTAATCTAACATGGTATTTGGCTTTAAGTTGTATTTGAGGTAGTTGAAAAATTGGTTTTTCAAGTCTTCAAGGAAAGATATGAAACCTATAGGTAAGGTTTAGTACTAATCTAGAGCTTTTCCCTTAAGGGACATATAGAAAATCTATAGTATTGTATGAGGCCAAGCTTTCAAAAAGAGGCATGTAGACTAGAAGGTGATTAGATGTGCATTGGAATACCCTTCATCATTATATTCGATGAAGTTTGGTATAGGCATGGCTATAGGTAAGATTATTTGAGATACAATAGGGCTTATAGGATCATCTTGGTAGAAGTATATAACCTTAATCATATGAGTTGTACTAGCTTTGAGTTTCTACAACTCTTTGATAAGGTCTTGGATCATTCGGAAGGCTTAATCCTAGTCTTTGAGTATCCTTATAGGTTCTAGTATTTGTATTGATGGTTGAGGATGTAGTTGAGTAGTTTGAGATTATGCAATTGGCATCGATGTGGATGGAGGAGGCTTTGTGATAACCATTGTAGGTGGGTTGTGTAACGATGAAAAATGTTGGTCGCTAGAAATACTGAGCGGAAGTCCGTGTACACAGTTCCAACCCTGGATTCGTGCGAGGGCCGTGCTAGAGAAGACAAATCCAAGGTGCCCTAAATAGTCTTGTTGATTAGATAGGGACTTAATTAGTAAAATTTTTGTAAGAATTGGATGGAAAAATGGTGATTTTTATGAGGAGATATAATATCTTTAATCTTGAAGATAATTGAAAATGATGTAAATGATTTAAAGCGATTGCAAAATCCATATAGATAGGACACAGGAGATTGGATTTAGAGAGCATGCAATCCCAAGATCTGGGATTTAACTTATGAAAAAAATATGTTGGATACAATGATTACAGGAAAACTTCGGTTTAGACAAAGCACGTGCCAACATAAAGAAAGCTATTTAAAGATAAAATAAGAAAATTTCGATCTACCTTGTTCTAGCCAATCTGGGCACAAGGAAGTCAGACCTAAAGCAGAATATCCATTAACCAGCTATTTCTGATCAAGGATTCTTGCCAATCACCTCCGATGTTCTTATGATTGCTAATCCTCTTTTGCTCTCTTGTTAATCTTTGCCAAAAGTTATCAACGGTTGCTAATGAAAGAAAATCACTCATGGAGAGAATTTATCATTCCTGGGAAATTTTTTGCCAACCCCTTGATCTTTTTCAATTGGAATATTTATAAGGTTAGGGTTAGGAGAAAAATGTGGTTNTTGGTTTAGATGACACATGTCCTGAACCTACAAGATGTCGTTGACTTAGTGTGTTTGTATTTAAAGCTTGCGGCACCATGCTACATTACACTCTAAAGCGTAATGCGTAGAAACCAATTTTGATAGAGTTTTGGCAAAAAACTATTCTTTTTTTACACTACACTATGCTAGAGTGTATTGTAACGTATGAACTACTGATGCCTGAATTGTGCTCTCTCCATCGTTGCTTGTATTACACTGCGTCATGCTAGATCACACTGCATAGCATAATTCAACATAAAATAGTGAACCTGCAAAAAATTGAAGTGTTTCCACCGCGCTTCCTTTGTTTTTGATCAATCCTTCTGGGGTTTATTACACTACACTGGGTAATGTAGTGTAATAGGCCCCTTAACTGAAAAAGAAAACTTGTTGAAATGTGCGGCATGCTGCGGATCATTGCTTAAGCGTTGAGATTTTTCTGGACAATCGAGGTCTCAAATCTTGTCATCTCTGTTGTTATGATGGACTACCTTCTAGCATTATGCTATGTTATGCTACGTTACGCTATGTTATGTAATGTGGTGTAATATGCCAAAAGTTAAGATTTTTTGAAACATAGAAAACTTGCAAAGTTGAAGGCTTGCCGTCATGCACCCCTTGTCTTGTTCTGTCTTCTGGAGTTTATTATGTTGTGCTACGTAGCATGGAAGAACAAACCCTTAGCTGAAAAGGGAACTTGCTGGGCTGTGACTTGTTGCAAATCCTTGCCTCAGTCATAAGATTTTGCTGAAGCGTTGAGGCCTAAAAATTTTCATGGTGTTTCAGGTTGAATAAGGAGAAAGATGTTTGAGCTAGAACTAGAGGGATAAATGGGAAAAATTGGTTTGAGAGGCCTACATAGCTTTGAGTCTTGCTAAGGAGCCCACTGGAATGGAGAAAGGCTGAGATGTGGTGAACCACATATGTGACAATCATGTGGAGCAAGGTTGTGTTGCAAAGGTCATGGATGAGAACAAGGAGGTATAATGAGATATGAGTTATGCATGGTCTGTAGCAATAATGTGAATAGACCTAAACATCATAAGATGGACAAGAAGAAAATAGGCTAAGGAACCTTTCCCACTAGTGCTGTAAGAGAGGTTGAATTAGAAGAAGTGGTTTGGAAAGTTGATTGTTGTAAAAGGCTTTGGATGAAGGTATCTGACTCTTGTGAAACCTCAAAATCATCTTTCTCTTCTTGGTGATCCTCTGAACAAACCTTCTCACTCCACTCATCAACATCTGTAAGTTGTATGAGCATATCTACATAAAAGTCAGTGAGGGAAATTTTTTCATATGGTGATGGAATATATTATTTTCCATCCTAGTATATAATTTTCAATTAACACTTAGCATTAGATTTAGAGTGTGGTGAAACATCCCAAAATTTGAAGACATCCTTGGTTCACCAGGTCTTTGCAATTCATGCAGCATTACGTCAGTTCTTCAGGAGATGGATGCTTTGATTTTTAGATTGTCCGCTTTAGCAAGTTTTCTAAGTCAAGGAGTCTTGCTATGCTACACTATGTCATGTAGCGTCGCAAGCTCCAGAAGACATTTGCAGAAGCATAGTTCTATGCTATGGTGTGCTAGGTAGCATAGCACAACGTAGTAAAAGTTGGACAACCAGTCCCCTCACCTGACTTCTAGTTCTTCGAAAATGTCTCCTTCCATTAGAAAGTGGCAAACTTGGTAAAATCAAGTCATGTTTGCTACTACACTACGCTAAGCTACAAGGTGTAGCGAGGCGTAGCAATTCTGCGAAAGTGATAGAAGGAAACTCGAAGGGCGGGATCAGCAAGTTTGCAAGTTTCGCAGTGCAAAAGACAAAGTTTGCATATGGGTGATGTTTTTTGTGACTAAGGCTAGTTGATACGCTATGATACGCTATGTAGCATAGCATAGCATAGAAAAAATGTGACAAATAGTTAGAGCACTCCAAAGGTTTCTAACGCATGCAGTAGGATACAACGCAAGTTTCTCACTTCAAACTAATGGCTATGCTATGCTACGTTGCGTAGCATAGCACAGTGTAACAAAATGCTATGCCAAGCCAAACATGCTATGCTACAAAGCATGGAAAGACGTGATGAGCAGTTATGCAACATTAATGCACCTCACCTAATTGCACTGTTGCTCTGACAACATAATTATGATGTGGCAGGTTTGTAATTATGACGTGGTAGGCTTGCCCAATGGTCATGCAGGCACGTGCAACATAGATAGGTCAGCATAGGCCCAAGGCATGTGGCATTCAAACTACATATTTCACACACCCTTGGTCCTATCAATACCCCAGTGAACAACACTAAAGGGCTTCTGGCACTTGGGCTCTCTTTTCATAGTTTCGATTCTAGTTTTCTGAGTAGTCTAGTTGGCTAACGATTTTGTTGGATGACAAGAAAGCAAGATAGCATCGTAACCTCGAGCATGGTAAGCTTCCTATTTTAACATTATAAAAAGTTAGCATTCTCACTTGGCATTTTGTTCTACTCTTTCCTATCACCTTGGTAGCACTTCGCATTGTTAACGCCTGAGTCTGAGTTCAAGCACACAACCATCTCGCTCTACACATCTTGGTTACCCTTGGGACCTCTACACTTCCTAGCGCTATGCAATTGATTGTATCCATCTTAACAGAGTGAATTTGTAGCTCTGAAGTGGTGCATTTTTCTAACTACATTTTACTTTGTCTCTTGCTTATTGTTGTATTTTACACTACTTTCTGCCTCTTTTACATTCAAGCATTACTTCATGACATCAATTTCATTTTTTAATCACACGTTGCAAAAAGTTATATTAACATCAATTAAGTCCCTATCTAATCGACCAGATCATTCAGGGTGCCCCATTTCCATCCCATCTAGCATAGCCCTCCAGTAGAAACAAGGTTAAGATTGTCAGCGGCCGATGACCCATCGACGTTCTTTTCCAGCCATTGACGTTTTTGGTTGTTATAGTTTTTTTGGCACTAGAAGGATGACCTTTTGGTGTCCTTTCCACATGTCACCATAGTCCTGTAAGCCTTCTGCACCATGATATGCATTAGCATAAACTTGATACCCATCTATGGTTGTTTACACGTCATGCAATATATATCGGTTGACTTGACAGTTCCTTGAGAACCCTACAAGACATAAAGCTTCTAGTTGCCAGCTGACTTGCCTATCTTATGATAGTCTTGCATGCATTCTATACCCTATTGCACACTAGTGTAAACGTGACATCCTTTTGCAATTGTTTATGCATCATGTGGTATAGGTTGGTTGCCTCGATGGCTCCTTGGGAGCCCTACAAGACATAAAGCCTCTTTTTGATTGCTTGCCAACTTTTTGCTCTTCTCGTTCACAAAATTTTTTAGCTTTCCTAATTTATTTGCTTCTTTCACATTTGCAAAATTGTCTAGCTTAGTAACAATGACTTCCAAAACTATTGTTGCTAACACCTTTAATGTTGAGGTTCCCATCATGGTTCAAGGCACCCTTGGTGCTGAACAATCGCTAAACCCAATGCTAGAAACACAGCGATCCCTTAGGATCCAAAACTAGGAACCTAAGGGCTTCGCCTAGAAACACGAATGCTATAACTTCCTCTATGTGAAGTTTCAGGCAAACCTACCTTTGGATGTACATGAATTCAAGGGTAAAAGTAGCTTCAAGTTTGCTTACTGCGATGGGAAGGAGTTTGTTCCCACTCCCAGTGCTTCCATACCTTTGACACAAATCAACCAAAGGCTTCTAGACCAACTAATCTAGTTGGCTAGGCTTAAGGAGTAGCAGGACATAGCATCCAACCGGCATGAAGCTTTTCAGGATGGAAAAGAGGAACTCGATTCCCAATCTAACAAGGGAGGTCAAACCAACCCTATTCCTGTCCCTCCTACCCAGTCCTTCTAGGCCAACCTGTTGCCTGTCACCACTCCCTTTTTCATCATGCCTATGGTCCTGCAGCCTACAACTACAACCGCAATGGGTAGCCATGTCACCTTCCCAGTGTATCAATGCCCTTATTCCCTTGTTTCATTGGCAGCAACTATGCCTCCGCAAACTATTTCGCAGCCCATTACTGTAGCATGTCACACACCAATCACGGCTACCCTGCCGCATGTTCACTCTGTACCTACTTCATAGTCATACGAAACTTCCATTTTGATTCCTACGTTCACATCTGTTCCACCCACCATGGCAGGCCTGGGCCCGTCCACATGGTGGACCCCATTTACTTCTTTGCCTATTCCACAACCTTTGCAAATGTCTCATTATATTTGCCCTCAGACCTACCAAACCCAGCAAATGGTACAACCTAACATGGGGCTATGGTCTATTCTACCAGTGACACAAGCAATCTATCTGGTGGCTCAAACCATAATTGCTGCTCCAATAGCACCACCTACTGGGTGGTGGATAGTGCGAATAGCACCTTTCGCAGGGGCTACCCCAATGGTACTACCGATGGGTCACACTACCACCCTTGCCATTCCACAGGTGGGGGCTTCCTTGGCAATTCCCTAACTACCTACACCATCACAAGGTTTGGATCAAGCGTTCCAACTTATCTAGAGCCTCACTAAGGAAATAAAACGCCTCAAGGCTGTTAGGTCCAACACGATACAAGTCATAAACTTTTACTAGGATGACCCCATTAGCTTTGCAATCCCTGCTCTGATGTTACCCCTAGGGATGTCTCTCCCACACTTCATGAAGTACGATGGGGAGGGAAATCCCAACGCACATCTAGTTACCTTTAGGTCTAAGTCTCTTCTGCTACAATAATGGCCACACACCATTATTCGTGTCTTTGCCATGTCCCTAGCTAGGAGAGCCTTATATTGGTATCACGTGCTGCCACGCTTGTCCATTTCAACTCTAGAAGAGCTTTTGACCCAGTTCATGATCCACTTCAAATACAACTTGAAGCCAGAGATCATGTTGGACCAATTGATGAGCATAAAAAAGGAACCTTTGGAACTGGTCCAGAAGTTCATCCATTGATGGAGCACGACCCTTAACGAAATCCACGAGCCCATTGCTGAGGCCCACTTATTGGCTGTCTTTAAGGGTGTATTGAGTGAGTTTATCAAGTCTAAACTATACTACCTCATGCCTCACACTCTTAGTCAAGCCTTTTCTTAGACAAAGAGTATACAAGATGTGGCCAATGTAAGAAAAGACTCGACCTACATTGCTTACAAAAAAACCTTCACAAAGAAGGACAAGGGTAAGGCCCCAATGACCATAGTAGCTGCTATGGCAACCAAGGCCAAGCCTAGACCTAGTAACAATGGTAACAAGAACAACAAGAAGCCGACCGTACCCACAGCTAACCCCATGCCCAAGCAGGACAACATGTCGCAACCTCCAGTACCCACACCTGAGACATCTGCGAACCCAAACTAAACTTTGAGCATAAAGATTGTTCAAGGTACACCCCACTACCTCTCAAGCCTTCAGAACTTCTGAAACAACTACTGGCAACAGGGCACATTCAACACAAGCAGATGTCAAAAGAAGCAAGCAGGAGACATCAAAGCTACTATGAGCTCCTTAGGAACCTCTCTTTGGCCCTACCCAATGAGCCCCTAGTTCCTAAGGGTTTCTAGTTGGATAGGTTTTGTGACTACCACCAACAGTGTGGTCACAACATGGATTAATATCTGGCATTGCAGAATGACATCCAGAGGTTGATTGACCAGGGAAAACTTGTGTTGGATGAAAGGAACCTAGTACGTCCCGAAAACCAATCTATGCATGTCTACATAGACCCCCTTAATGCCAATAATTTTAGTTACATCATCAACACCATTGACATTGATAGTGATCCTAGGCCACCCCAGCAGCCATTCGTGGTTCATGTACCTCAACGTAGTGCACCAGCACCATGAGTGGATAATCAAATCTCGCAACAACCGTTTGTCCTGAAAGTCCCTCCATGGGCTTCCATCTCCATGCCACCTATTAGCGAAACCATGCTACTTTTCCCACTAACATCATTAGCTCCTTTCATCATTAGGGGGCCGACTCCTTCGACAACCCCTACCCCACAAAAGATAGCTAAACAACCTTCTCATCCTAAAAAATGAGAAGTGTGTTTTGCAGGTGCGGCGTTGAAGGGGAATACCACCCAATGCATTCCCAAGCCTACATCTTTTCCCCCTACACCTACACCTTCATCACCAAAGAAAAACATTATTGTAACTGCGTAGTCCAGGTTGCCCTACCAAAAAGGATCTGAACCTAGATCTGAAGTTTCTCCTCCTTAGGAAATTCATCTTCTGGGACTAATCAAAGAGGAGGAAAGTGTCAAACAGGGGGGTGTCGAAGACCTTTTAGATGCCCTCACTCAGGTCAAGCAGGATCTAAAATAGAAAAACACTACACTGAGCCTATATGGCCTAATCATGACGTCTGTCCTCCACCATGAGGCTTTGATCTGCATGTTGACGAAGACATGCTAGTAGAAGAGGAAACGATCCACTCGATCATGCTTCCCTCTACACCCACAAAGCCTAAGCTATCTCAATTGACTTTTAGTGACAACACCATTAGGGAAGATCCTGAAATGGGTCAGGTGATGACAGCACCCCTTTTTATCACAATTCGGGTCGGCCAACACCAGATCTGAAGGGTACACGTTGATGATGGGGCTGCCATGAATGTCATCCCCTTCCCTAGTGTGGACAAGCTGGGCTTGGTCAATTAGATCAAACCCACAATGATGTTATGCCTAAGGTAATTCAACAGTGCATGCAGCCTAGTGAAAGGCACAGTTTACATAGACTTCGTAGTAGGGGACCAGTTCTCCATAAGTGCAACGTTCATTGTGGTCGAGGAAACGACCGGGTTTAACCTGATCTTGGGGAGATCATAGTTAATACAACTTAGGGATGTCTCCTCACCCATACATAAGGACATCCACCTACCATACATGGGCAGGGAGGTGGTGATCTATGGTGATGAAGTAGCAGCACAAGCTATCAGTAACATAGACACGAAGCAGGGTTTAGATGTCGTAACCTTTGAGAATGAAGCGCCTGCTCATGTGCACATTAACCACTCAGTGGGAGAATCAGCCCAGTAGGTTGGTCTCCAAAATGAAAGCATATGGGTTGAGTTTCCTTTCCAAGTAGGGGAGAATGATGTGAAAGAGGGCCCTGGCAAAACACCTCAGCCTTACATTCCACTCAGCCCATGGTGGGTCAAGAAGCAGCTACGCATAGCACTGCTTCCTGCCAAGTTGCCATCCCTTGTACGTTCACTGCTTTTTTCTTTGTTAACATACCATGCTTTTAGCATGCTATGCAATGATCCAAAATGGCCTAAAACTATGCTATGCTACGACCCAAAATAGCCTAAAACTAGAAATGGCCCAAAATGACCTAAAACTATGCTACACTATGGCCCGAAATGGCCTAAAACTAGCATGAGTTACTAGTTAGCTGTTGTTCATGTTGTTAATGTATCATCCCTTTGGCATGTTACGTAAAGGTCCAAAATGACCTAAAACTAGCAATGGCCTGAAATGGCCTAAAACTAGCACATGAAAGCATGAACATTTTACTCAAAACATAGCATATATAGAATGTACAAGGCAACACAGAACCATTTTCTATTTCACAAAAGCCTCTTTACTTTATTCAAAATTGTTGTCTTTTAAACAATTTTTGCAAAATTTTTTACACAAAAATTCAAAATTTCAAAAAAATCCGATGTTGTAATGGGTTTTCTTTGTTCGCATCATCTTCACCTTTCGTTTCTGCATCATTTCCTTTCGCAACGCCTTCACCTATATTTTCCTCTGCTGATTCCTCATTCCTTCCCTCTCTGGGCCATGTGCCGTCATCTTGAGCCTACATCGTAGGGGTGAAGTGTTCAGCTAGGTCAACAAACGCAAACTACAATAGAGCATAAGCATTAACATAGTAGAAAGAAACTAACCTGAGAAGGGCCTATGTCCATCTCAAAGGGTATCTAGTCTAAATCGAGCCCAAGGCGATGCCAGATCTCCTCTACCATGATGTCCATCCAATGCCTATTTCTTGGTTCAACGTCCATAGCAACTCTCTCTCTTTCGACAGTTGTTCACCTTGGTGGTCCTAGGGAAAAGGAGACGGTTGCAGTCTCTCCGGTGGGAAGGTCCAATTTTAGGTCAGGAGATTCTGTAACCTTTACCTGCTCCAACTTGGCATAGGCCTCAGAAGCATCAATGGAATTTATGAATGCTTCATACGTAAATGCCTCCATAGCAGTGTCCCTGTATAGTTTACGATGGGTGGCATTTTCTCATTTATACATGTATTTATGGTTTCTCTAGGACTGCCCCCATTCATAAACCTTGGCACTAAAGTATTTAAAATATTAACACTTCTAGGCTAGCAAGACCATTTACATCTACTATTCTATTATTTTGCAGGTGGCTTCAACATTCTGATGCGAAACTATCCAAAACCTGGTGTAGTCTATTACAGCTGTGCACCAGTCCTCATTATTAGTGTCGCGGGCTATGAGGAACTTGTTCCTTGACTTCAGATCCTCCACCTCAGTGATTAGTTCAACCTCCCTTTGCTCAACCCTTTGGACCCATTTCCACAGGTCCTCATTGATGTGCTTATACTTTCACAAGGAGCGTGCCAAGTGCAAAATGCACTTTCAAGCCTAGTCATACGCACAACGAGACACCTCGATCACTTTAGGCGAGAATGTAGGCACGACACTAACTTTCAAAGGCCGTGCTAGGTCCCATTTGACTCAAGAGGCTACCATGACACAAAGAACATAGAAATTGCATTAGAATAACAAGAGTAGAAAACTTGAGAAATTCTAGCATAACAACATTAGAGCACCTAACACTACTACTTACCTATGTTAGGGTTCGCTTGCTGGAGGCAGTTGATCATGTTGTCAACGATTCCATGCATGAATGTAAACTTGTCAGGGATCTTGTCCCACAACTCTACACGAATCGGAGAGGGTCATACAGCAATAGCAGTAGCACCTCTTACATAACTAAACATATCAAAAATGGCTAAAATGGACTAATACAAGGCAAACACATTGCTGAACTCAACAGCATCCGATTGTAGTCTCCCTTCTTACTGATGAAAGATGATGGCAGTAACCTTGGTAGAGGTCCCTGCTAAGTCTGTATGAACCTCTTCCTCATGCACTGGTGCCTTTCCTTTTAGGAGACTAGCATCTTTTTTATTCAAAGGAGGCTCCTCTTCATTAGTAGGAGAATTCTCCCTAATAACAAGAGCTCCCACCTTAGCGATAGGGGTTTTTCCCTTCTTAATCGGGGCCCTTTCTTCTGAGACTGGGGCCTCCATGTCTTTATTTGTTGCCCTCGTATTAGGGGCCAACACCTCTTCATCACCTTCTTCTTCCTCTTCTTCTTCCTCTGCCAGCAAAGAAACATGTTTGCATTAGTCCAAAAAAAGTTAGCTTAAAGCAGGCACTACGCTACACCATACCTCCTAGCATAGCATAGCGTAGCAAACAATAACAAAGTAAGCATTAGAAAAAAGAATTTACCAATGGGGGAATGTGTCCTATGCAGTTTAAGCCACAGAATCCACCCCTCCTATTCCACCATGCGAAGGGATTCCTCAACTAGGGGAGACCTCTTCTGCTGCAGCTTTTTGGGCATAGTCTCAGCTATGAGACATTCCCCCCCATGACATACTACTAACTACAATAGGGGGCATCTCTCCTATGCTATCCTGGCCACGAACATTGTGAGCCACCTGATCCTTAGTCATCACAGAGAATGATTCCACAATTATTTCTTGGGGATCTTGGGCTCAAGTGGTCTAGAGAATCTGGCGAATCCACAGTCTGGAAATCTAGTTGTGATTTCACATGACCCAGGTTCCATTCTCATGAACCATTAGGAACTCCGCAAAGTGATTCAGATAGGCTATGTAGAAGGCATAAGGTATGTTGGAACGGGACTCCGATTTTTGATAGAGTCCCAAGATTTCAGCCTACAAGCCTTTACATAGAAAGCTAGCCCAATTGTAACAGACCCCCTCTTCCATGACCTCACGCATTATCCAAGCCAATTCAATCCCCAAGAAATTCCCTTGGGTAAGCAGCTGGGGGAATGCACAAGCACGGAAGATAGGGTAGATCTCCTTGGCAGGCCCATCTTTAAGCTTCTCCATGGGAAGCCCTTTTCACTCCTTGGCAATCCCCAACCACTCTTGAATATCCTTCTTCTAAAGGATCAGCTCCTTCTTGCCCTTTGATCCTATGAGAACACCTTCAACAGGGACACCGAATAGGTCTGCAAATAGCTAGTCATTGATTTCAATGACCACCCGCACGCCTTGTATGCATGCACGGAAGCAGCCAACCTTGTCAGAAAAGGCATTGATTGGGGAAAGCATCTTGGTGGCAGGAATGCTTGGATTTGGGGCCAAGAATAGATCCATAAGCCCAACCTTTTGGATGTTCTAGACCAAGGAGTTGAAAGCTGCATGGTTTATCCAGCGTTGGCTCGCTTCTACTTCATCATATTTGAAGTAGATGTTTGCCCCCTGTGTCTTGGCAGTTACCATCATCACCTCCTGGGGCTTCTTTGCCCCTTCAATAGTTTCACAAAAATTTTTAGCATAAAAACCAAGAAAATACAAAGATTGCAAAGGCACTTAAGCATGCAACACTTACTGGTTGTCCTACCAGGTCTATACGATAACAAGAACAGTAGACGTTCAACTAGAACTTGTTCAACCATGACTGATTTGAAGGGTTCTATCCACTCCTCATCCAACCAACCCTACCCCTTGCACTGGTCATAGGGAATGCAATATAGGCCTTAGTAGGTATGGTATTCAGCTCCACATTGACTGATCACACTCGCCCACAGGTTCTTAGCAGAGGAGAACTCCTATAGGGCTATCTGTGCTGTAGCCAGTAGAACCAGTAGATTGTGAACCCCATCCTTGTGGATGAAGAACCTAGTAACAAACACATACTATTAGCATTTGGCCAATGTGGCCAACATCACACAAACACAGTGGAACAAGGCTACAAAACTCACCTGCCAGCACAATAGATAGTTTCCTATGGATTCTAGAAGCGCATCACCATATAACATGTGAGGAATACTATGTTGTAATGGTGATAGTAGCTATACTCAGGCATGTCCTAGATCCAAGCCAAATACCTTAACCCTATTGGGCATTGACTAGATCCTTCTTCCTACCTACTCATGATTGCCCCGTCGGTCAAAAACCTTAGGATGCCCTGGCTTTCCCTAGGAAATATGGCTTTTGTTATGCTGGCTACCTCCTCCTCCTCTAGGGATGACCAAAAAATCACACTGAAGTGGTCAAGGAGGAATTGTAAAAAGTCCTATGCTCCTTTCCTAAGCCAGACCCCCCACTCTCCCACACGTATCTGGGGAGGAGGAGCATTGGCCACAGGTTTTCTCACATGACATAGGACCCTTCTAATTTCTAAAATAATCAAGATTAGGCTTAGCCCCATCCTGCACAACACAACTAGCAAGTGTTAGCATCATGTCTAAGTGCAATACACATGCAATGTAGCAACACCTAGCAGTTCATGCATATAGCATAGCATAACCCTCTTCCTGTGCATAGCGTAGTAAGAACATGAAAGTGCTAGCATAGAGAAAATAGCCTAGCATAGCAATAGAGTAATTAACCCTAACGGGGTGATTAACAATAAGCTCTAACAGAACACATGTCACACTATCATATCATGCATGGCCCAACCCTCCTTTGGGTCCTACATCATGCCATTCAAAAGCCAAGTAACTTAAACTACAAGGACCCCCATGGTTATGACAACTGCAGTAGTGGCAGATTAAGCCACCTTGCATGCAACAATGGAGTAATGTTTATGCAATTTCCGTGCCAAAAACGACAAGAGTAGCAATGAAAAAGCCAAAACAACGCGATGATAGAAAACACAGGTGGCTAAGAATAGGATGCAAAATGAAAGCATAGAATAATAGAAGTAAAAAATGATAACAGAATCGGGAAAAAATAGAGGAAGCATAGTAACCCACTGGGTCAATGGTCTATCCTTCCACATTGTGGCACGTACTTGTGTCATGTGCCCTAGGGTTTGCTTCACCTCCTCAACCTTTGCAAGTGCCAAATGCCTACATTCCTTCTTCAGAGCCATCGTCCTACTCGCAAATCTCTTTTCCTTACTGTTTTGCAAAAAACCACCTTGCTCGCTATTAGCATAATCGCTCTGAAATCGTCTTGTGCTCCGAATATGGGCTCTATGCTCTTATGGTGAGAATGATAAGCTTACTAAGGTTTAATCCCTATTTATGGCCATAATGGTAAAAATGGGAAACTTGCCACTCTCTCTCCCCATTAAATGCAAAGTGCACTGTACAACGTAGCATACTCGCCACGACATCGTAGCACTGTTAGCATAAACCTTGACACGCTCTAAGCTAACTACTTGCTTTCCTGAAAAATGAAGAAAAAATATTTTCAATTATCCTGGTTTGGAAAGACCTTAAACTAGCATGTTTCAATCTTTCATGCGTTTGCAGTCTACAATGACACTAAACTAGCAATCTCATGTTTTCCCATTGGTAGTTTTACATTTTCTCCTTAGTAGCATCACATTTTCACATTGACAGTTTTACATTTTCTATTTTAGCAGCTCTACATATCCATGCCATAACGGTTTGCCATGACTTTAAACTGGCAAAATTTCAATCACTACATCATACTTCACTAGTTAAATATCATCATTGCTTTGCAAGTTTTCGTTATGCACGATTGCTACCAACAGGTGCCTCTTAACCAAGCTTTCGTCTCATTTTGACAGGTTAAATGGAAAAATGGAAATCCATCGTGATCTCTCCACACCTTTACCCTAGCAGGTCCACATGGCAAGCTCACAAGACAATTGAACCTAGACCTAATCAATTAGGGGTCGACCACAACTAGCACCATAGCATCCTTAGAAACATCCCCAGACTAGCCTGAGCATCTGGTCCAAACTGTAGATTTGGAGGCCAGGGATGTAACTGAGGACCCTCTTGTTGAGACTTCTATGACCACGTCCAAGGGAGAAGTAAAAATGTTAAAGCATAGCTCCCTCCTAGATGCGCAGACGCATGAAAATGTAGCCAAGATTCAGCAAGACAACGTCAAAGTATTCTCATGTTCGTATAGCGACATGTCGGGTTTGGATTTGAAGCTGATACAGCACAACATCGTCCTAGACCCGTGTGTGAAGGTAATCAAGCAGAAGGCTCATAAAGTTAAACCAGAAATCGCTAGGCTATACTAAGTTGGTTTCATCTGTGCAGTTGATTATTTAGAATGGGTGTCCAACATCATCATGGCTTCTAAGAAAATGGGAGGAATATGAATCTGTATAGAATTTCGAGACCTGAACAAGGTGACAATCACAGACAATTTCCCACTTCCAAGCATCAATCAACTCATTGATACTATGGCTGGTCATGCTCTATTATCCTTCATGGATGGATTTTTTGGCTACAACCAAATTCGCATCAACTCAAAGCATCAGCTAACAATAACCTTCATAACCCCATGGGGTACCTTTTGTTACACCATGATGCCTTTTGGGCTCAAGAACTTTGGAGCAATCTACTAGCAGATCATGACCTACATCTTCAGCGACCACATCCTAGAAATGTTAAATGACTATGTCGATGATATAGCAGTCAAGTCCAAGGAGGCAGCTAATCACCCACGCGATCTAGGGATAGTCCTTAAATGTTGTCAAATGCATGATCTACCCCTTAATCCTAAGAAGTGTGTCTTCGGTGTGAAAACCAGACGCATGTTAGGGTTCGTAGTATTGAAGGCTAGAATAAAGGTGAACCTTGACAAAGTCAAGGCCATCGTCAACCTGGCACCTCATACAAACCTTAAGAAGTTATGTGGCTTGCAAGGTAGGGTATAATTCATCTGAAGGTTTATAGCAAAGTTGACTGACAAGTTACATCCCATGCAACACCTTCTAAAGAAAGGGGTTAACTTCAAGTGGACAACCCAATGTCAACAAGCCCTTGATGACTTGAAGGAAGAGCTTTTGCACCTCCCAATTATGCATCCATGATAGAGGGATAAGACTTTCTTCATCTACATCGCCAGCTTCGACACATCTATCATAGCATTGCTATGTCAGAAATGAGATGACGGATCTGAGATACCGGTGTACTACCTGAGTCATGCATTAATAGCGCATGAGGTGAAATACAATAAAGTGGAGAGGAATTTCCTTGCCTTCGTTTTTGCACTAAAAAAGTGGAGGCACTACCTATTTCGCAATGTAGTCAACATCATTTGCAAAAGCAACATATTTCGGGCTATCACTAACAACTTGTATGAAAGCAGTAGGATAGCCCGATGGAAAGCAATAACTCTGGAGTTCAACCTACACTATGTAAGCCAGTTGTCAACAAAGGGTCAAGCCATAGCAATGCAACTTATGGCCTCACCCATCAACGACCACGCAACCATAGATCCCAAATTCCCAAATGAGCATGTTGGCACTATCAACATCGTTCCATCACACCTAGAAGCTACTCTACACTTTGATGATGCCTCAACCACGTGAGGAGGTAGTGCAATGGCTATCATTACATTTCTCTCTAGGGAAATGCACCCATTTGCTTAGCTTTTTGTGTTCCCCTGCACCAACAATGTGGTAGAGTATGAGGGGCTACTCAAAGGCCTCTTAACTACCCAAGCATTATGCATACAATACTTGGTAATCTGCAGTGATTTGGAACTAGTTGTGAATCAAATCACTGAGGTCTATGCCTGCAAAGCTATGCACCTACAACCCTACTACAACCTAGCAAAAAGCATGCTTAAGTAATTTGCAACCACAAATGTGCAATACGTGCCATGCAATGAGAACACCGTGGTAGATGCCTTAGCCACCCTTGCATTAAACATTCCACCTCACTTGTTTGCAAGTCTACCGACTAAAATTATCCAATGTACTGAGCCTATCACTTAGGTGGGACACGTGGCCTCTATCAGTGCCATGGATACCTAGGAGTGGTATGATAACATTAAAGCCTACCTGCAACATGGTGAACCCCCAAGTGCACTGACATCTGCTTAGAGAGATGCGATCCGAAAAGTGTGCCTGGTAATATATGCTCATGGGGAATGATGTCCTATGTTGACACTCCTATGATGGGATATTGCTGGCATGTGTGGGTGGGGAGTAGGCATAGAAGGTAGTTAATGAAGTGCATGAAGGGCTGTGTGGTGGACACATAGCACCCAAGGCTATGGCTGCAAAAATTAGATGCCTAGGATACTATTGGCCTCACATGGAGCACAACTTCTTGTCAAAAGTCAAGACATGTGACACATGCCAGAGATATGCAAATCTCATACACATCTCACCTATGGACCTGCACCCAACACAAATCATGTGGCCTTTCCAATGATGGGGACTAGACCTCATAGGACCTATCACACCTAAGTCCTTCGTAGGGCATAACTTCATTATCACCGCCACCGAGTATTTTACTAAGTGGGTAGAAGCCATTTCCCTGAGGAAAAAAATGTCTTAGTAAATCTGCAACTTCATCTTGGACAACATCATGACAAGGTTTGGGCTTCCAATCACTATTGTAACTGATAATGGGCCATAGTTTAGTAGTACGAAAACCCGAACCTTCTGCAGCAACCTAGGCATCAGGCAATCGTTCTCCTCCCCATATTACCCACATGTGAACGGACAGGCAGAGGCTACAAATAAGTCCATCATCAACTTGCTAAAGAGGATGCTTGGCAATAGCAAGAGGTGGTGGAACGAGCAAATCCTCTATGTTCTATGGGCCTATAGAATGACATGCAAAACCATGAAAAGTAAGACTCCTTATAGCCTTGTTTATGGATCTAAAGCTATATTTCCTCTTGAGTTTCAAGTACCATCACTCCGAATGATCCTCTCGGGTGTCATAAGAGAAGCATAGAACAACGAGTCACAGATCATCGACCTCGACTCAATAGAAGAGGAGTGCACGTAGATGCTAAGATGCATAGAGCACTACTAGAGCAAGAAACAGCAAAAGCACTGTGCAAACCTACATCGATGACTAGTACAGAAGGGAGACCACATCCTCAAGGATATCTGTGAGCATGTGAGCAAATTCTTAGCTGACTGGAAAGGTCCTTATATGGTTACTAAAGCCTTCGGGAATGTAGCCTTCAAGCTAGCGAACATGGATGGAAATGAGTTTGCCGACTTGGTGAATCACTCGTACCTCAAGCTGTACTACACCTGAAGCATGAAGACATCGAGAAGAATCTGCAATGATGTTAAACTAGCGGCATCGAGTAGCATCCACAATGACGTTAAACTAGTGGCATCAAATACCATCTGCTATGACGTTAAACTAGCAACGACACCAAGAACCATTTGCTATGACATTAAACTAGCAACAACATCAGCATATGCAATGACGTTAAACTAGTGGCAACGAGCAGCATCCGCTATGATGATAAACTAGCAGCAACTACTGCTATGATGTAAAACTGGCACAGCTAGTCTGTTATGACTATAAAATGGCACAACACATCTGCCATGATATTAAACTAGCATGTACAATCTTCTGGGACCTTAAATCAGCATAGTAATCCACTGGGACTCTAAACCTGCACACGGTCCACCATGATCTTAAACTGGGTTCCTGTCGCATCCCTAGCATGCCTCTATGCTAAGTACACATTGAACGAGCATGCACAGTACTGATGTGGATGTGGGATGTTGTAGCTCCAGAACATAGTTCACGATGCACTGGGAACATGATCTGGAACACACTCAATGCCAGCACCCTTGGAATCATGCTGATACTTCGGAGATGTTGTATGACATCACACTAGCTCTCTAGACCTATCGTCACCACGACCCACCACCTTGACGATAGTTCCTTGGCCAGTGCTCGCCGCTAGTATTCCAATAGTATTTTGGTCCAGCCATAATATTTTCATCCTCCATCCCCCTACCAATGCCTCAACTCAAATGAAGTTTAGCTATGTGGTAGATGATTCCATAGCTGAACTGAGAATGCATACCTTTGGTAGGGATTCCAGAGCATCTGCACTCACAGTAGCTCCCAATGCCTTCGATGCCAGCTCCTCCACACCGATGCTACCAAGGAAACTACTGGCTTTCCTACTTTGGACACCGTGCACCAGCACAGATGTCCAAGAGCTTCAACAATGTCTGTGACAAGCAAGACCTCTACCCTTGCTTTGCATCATGGCTATTTTGCTCTTCTTTGTGCTTACAAGGTACAGCTGAAAGCACGTCCAAGCCACAGTATCAAGTGCTACGACATCGCGAAGTGAGTGCCTTGACTAGCTTGATTACTTCAGAGTGAAAATTCCGTGACGTGTGTAACACAACTCATCACATGGGAAGCATCTGTAGGTAGGTCAAAACCCTTCACGGATGTAACACAACTCATCCTACAAAGGAAACATCTATCCTACAAGAGGTCAAAGGTCAACAAGAGTAAAAATGAAAAAGTGAACAAGTCCCTCATGAGCACTCTGATGAGGGACTCTGCTAAACCTCCTCTTTTTCCTTTGTTTGAACCTCTGCAAAACACCAATGCAACACTCTCAAGCGCAGCCAAGCAATGTCCCAATAATCACCGACTGAAAATGTCAACATCATGTCTTCCATGGTGTTTCTTTTTCTTTGTCAATGTCTATCAAGCCCATCCTCCAGAAGTCGACAAAGAGGGGCCAATGAAACACCATAAAATTTGAAGACATCCTTGCTTCACCAAGTCTTTGCAATTCATGCAGCATTACAGAAGTTCTTCAGGAGATGGATGCTCTAATTTTTAGACTATCCCTTGTAGCGACTGAAAATGTCGATGGCTGGAAAACACTGAGGGGTTGGCGGGCATGACAGTTTTGACCTCGTACCCACGAGAGGGCCATGCTAGGTGTGTGAAGATACAGGGCACCATGAACGGTCTGGTTGATTAGATAGGGACTTACATCAACTTCTATATAGCCTTTTGTAACATATACTTTTTAGATGGAATGGAAATGCAGAATAATGCTTGAAAGTAAATAAAGTAGGAAAATGCAACAACAATGCGAAGTAATGCTTGAAAGTGAATAAAACATAAAAAAGATAATGCAAAAAAGACAACAAGAGAGAAATAAAATAAAGTGTAGTTAGAAACATGCACCACTCTGAAGCAACAAGTTTGCTCTGTCAGGGAAGATACAATCGGTTGCACAGCGTGACGGAGTGTAGAGATCCCAAGAGTAACCAAGACGTGTCAAGCAAAAGTAGGTGGTGCGCTTTGGCACAGAATTAGATGCAGATAGTGCAGGGGTTCTATCGAGGTGGTAGAAACAGGGGGATAGAACAAAATGGTAGCTAAAAGTGCTAACTGTTTGCAGTGTCAAACAGGAAGCTTACAATGCTTGATGTTACAATGTGCCAGGGAGAGAACTTGGGATCCAGAGAAAAGGAATAGGAGACTTAACAAAAATGTGCAAATTGAACCAAATCGAACCTCTTTGGAATGTCATTTTCTAGAAAAATTTCCAACCCTTTTAATGTTGTTTCATTCAAAATTTTTGGACCCTTTGAATGTTGTTTCTCAGAGCATTTATAGGACCAAAAGGCACGCGAAAGGAAAAGTTTGAACACCACGTGCCTCGAGCCCATGTTGACTTGCTGGTGCCACACGTGTCATGTATGATCGTTGGACCTGCAAGACCATTGTAATGCGAACCTACTATGCCATAACTATAAACCTGCCACACCATAATTGCACGATCAACATCTGGAGACGTGTGCCAACGGTCCAATTAGGTGAAGTGCATTAATGTCGCACAACCACCTGCATGCCTTGCTGTGCTTTGTAGCGTAGCATGCTTGGCGTAGCATCTTGTCGTTTGTTCTACTACATGTGCAATGCATGCTTGCTACACTACATAGTGTAGCGTAGTGTAGCAACTGGCCTTAGTCATGAAAGCTTTGCCGATTTATCAACTTTTCGTCCTGCGATGCATGTCTTGTGAACTCTGCTGCTTCTGTCCTTCGAGCTACCTTTTGTCTCCTCCAAAGGATTACTACACCTCGCTGCGCCTTGTAGCTTAGTGTAGCATAGAAGCAGATATGGTTTGCTACTTCCTAGTGGAAAGGAACATTGGTGAAGGATTTGAAATTAAGTGTGGGGAACTGTTGGTGAAGTTATTGCCATGCTATGCTATGTTATGTGACATAGCGTAGCATGACACTTCATTCTGCAACTATCTTTCGAAGCTTGCTATGCTACATGGCGAGGTGTAGCATAGCGTAGCAGACTTCATGACTTAGAGAACTTGTCAAACTATTCCTGGTGCACCTAGAATGCTATTTTCCAACTCCACGCCGTTTCTGAGTAGGCTGTTGACTGAGCGGGCTACTTAGGTGAACAGGCAGGATGAGCCGTAGAGCCTGTTTACACCTAAAGTAGAAAATTTGCTGAACTGGCTAGCCTAGACTCAAAGCATTCTCCTCCTGATGAACTGCCACAGTTCTTGCATAGGTTGCAAGGCCTAGGAAAGCTAAAGTGTCCTTGAATTTTTTGACGTGTTTCATTAGCCCCTCTTTGTCGATGAATGGAGAATAGGCTCAATAAACACCAGCAAAGAATACAAAACATCGTAGCAGGTGAGATGTTGAGACTATCACTTGGTAAGTGTTGAGACATCACTTGGTTGCACTTGAGAGTGTTGCATTGATTTTGTAGAGGTTAAGGCATAGAGCAAAGATGATGTTTAGTAGAGTCCCTCATCGAAATGCTCTGAGGGACTCCTTCACGTTTTCATCTTTGGTTGGCGTTGTACTTCAACCTCTCGTAGGATGGGTACTTCCTTCACAGGATGAGTTACGTTACATCTGTGAAGAGTTTTGGGCTGCCTACCAATGTGTTCCATGTGATAAGTTTTGTTATGCATGCCATGGAACTAGCATTGTGTTCCCTAGGTCGCGAGCTGTGTTACGTGTGCCACAGGAGTTTGCACTCTATAGTAGCCAAGCTAGCTGAGGCACTTTCTTTGTGATGCTGTAGCATTTGTTGCTATGTCGAGATTTGTCTTTGAGAACAAGGTCTTGCTGGTAGCTGGCATTATTGTGACTCTTGGGCACCGTCGCTGGTGTGAGATGCCCAAAGCAGGAAGGCCAGCAGCGGCCTTGGCAGTACCGGTGTGGAGGAGCTAGCCTCGAAGGCATCGGGTGTTGTTGCAGGTGCAAATGCTCTAGAATCCCTGCCACGGGTTTGCATTCATGGTTTAGCTATGGGATCAGTTGCTACATAGCTAACATCGTGCAAGCCTAGGAGTTGGTAGGGAGATGGAGCAACAATATTGTGGCTAGGCCACAATACTATTAGAACTCTAGATGCGAGAGCACGTCGAGAACCACAGTCAAGGAAATGGATCATGGCGATGGTAGGTTCGAAGGGTCAGAATGATGCCAAGGGTGGCAGCATCACGTGTGTCCTAGACTGCATTCTTAGTGTGTCATGAATGATGTTTCAGAGCTATGACGTCCCGCCCACACGTTAGCATCGCGCCCAATCATTAGATGTGTATCTAGTGTTGGTGCATGCTGGGGATGCAACGCGAACCCAGTTTAAGGTCTTGGTAGACCACATGTTGGTTTAAGATCCCAGAGGACCACTGTGCTGGTTTAAGGTCCCAACAGACTATACATGCTAGTTTATCATTGTAGCAGATGTGTAATGCTAGTTTATAGTCATAGTGGATTCACAGTGCCTATTTTTCATCGTATCAGACGCTACTCGATGTCGCTATTTTATCATCATTGCGGATGCTTCTCGATGCTGTTGCCAGTTTATCATCATAGTGGATGGTACTTGTTGTTGCCATTATGCTTCAGATGTAGTACAACTTGAGGTACGAGTGGTTCACTGGGTTGGCAAACTCATGGCCGTCCATGTTCGCCAATTTAAAGGCTCCATTTCCAAAGGCTTTAGTGACCACATAAGGACCTTCCCAGTTGGCTGAGAATTTGCTCACATTCTCTCGAACAGCCTTGAGGATGAGGTCTCCCCTCTGCACTGGCTATCAGTGTGTGTTTGCATGGTGCTTCTGCTACTGTTTGCTTTGGTAGCGTTCAATGCGTCTTAGCGTTTGCACGCATTCCTCCTCTACTAATTCAAGGTTGATGATTCATGATTCGTTGTTTTGGGCTTCACTTATGACATCAAATAGGATCATCTGGAGTGAGGATACCTATAACTCAAGAGGCAATATAGCTTCAGATCTATAAACAAGATTGTAAGGGGTCTTACTTGTTATAGTTCTGCAAGTTGTTTGGTAGGCCCAGAGGACGTAGAGGATTTGCTCGTGCCATCGCCTCTTGCTGTTGTTGAGCATCCGCTTTAGCAAGTTGATGATGGACTTATTTATAGCCTCCACTTACCCATTATCCTACGAATAATAAGGGGAAGAAAATGATTGTTTAATGCCTAGATTGCTACAGAAGGTTTGGGTCTCTATACTACTAAACTATGGCCCATTGTTCGTCACAATAGTCATTGGAAGCCTGAACCTAGTTACGATGTTATCAAGGATCAAATGGTAGATTTGCTGAGATGTCGTCTTTCTTAAGTGAATAGGCTCCACCCACTTGGTAAAATACTTTGTGGCAGTGATAATGAAGCTATGCCTTGTGGAGGACTTAGGCGTGATAGGCCCTATGAGGTCTAGTCCCCATCATTTTAAGGGCCACGTGATTTGCATTGGGTGCAGGTCTATAGGTGCTATGTGTATGAGATTTGTGTATCTTTGGCACGTGTCGCATGTCTTGACTTTCGACAGGCAATCACGCTCCATGTAAGGCCAATAGTACCCTAGGCATCTGATTTTGGTAGCCATAGCCCTGGGTGCTATGTGTCCACCACACAACCCTTCATAAACCTCATTAACTACCTTTTGCACTTGCTTGCCACCCACACATGCTAGCAATATCCTGTCGTAGGATCGTTGGCATAGGGCATCATTTCCCATGAGCATGTATTGCCGAGCACCCTTACAGATTACATCTCTCTTAGCCAATGTCAATTCACCTGGGGGTTCTCTAAGCTATAGATAAGATTTAATGTTGGCATACCACTCTTGGGTATTCGCAGCACTGATAGATGCCACATGTTCCATCTAAGTGATAGGCTTTATGCATTCTATGATCAAGGTTGGCAGGTTTTCCAAGGAATGTGATGGAATGTTTAATGCTAGGGTAGCTAAGGCATTTGTCACAGTGTTCTCATTCTGCAACATGTGTTGCACATCAGTGTTTACAAATTGCTTAAGTAGGCCTTTTGCTAGGTCGCAGTAGGATTGCAGGTGTGTATCCTTGCAGGCGTAGACCTCGGTGACTTCATTCATGACTAGTTGTGAATCTGCCTAGATTGCCAGGTGTTGTATGCGACTTAGGTAGTTAAGAAGCCATTGAGTAGCCCCTCGTACTCTGCCACATTGTGGGTGTAAGGGAATGTAAATCGATAAGCAGATGGGTGCATTTCCCCAGAGGGGAACGTGATAGTGGAGGCAGTGCTACTTCCTCACATAGTTGAGGCACCGTCGAACTGTGAAGTGGCTTCGAAATGCAATGGGATGATGTTGACATTGTTAACATATTCATCTAGGAACTTGGGGTCTATGGTTGCCTGGTCGTCAATTGGCGAGGCCATGAGTTGTGTTGCTATGGCTTGACCCTTTGTCGATGATTGACTTACATATCATAGGTTGAATTCTGTGGTTATAGCTTTCCATCAAGCTATCTTGCTACTCTCATATAGGTTGCTGGTGATAGCCTGGAGTATATTGCTTTTGAAAACGATGTTGGTTGTTCTGCGGAATAGGTAATGCCACCACTTTTTTAGTGCGAACACTAAGGCTAGGAAATTCCTCTCCACTTCGTTGTATTTTTCTTCATATGCTACTAGTGCATGGCTCAGGTAATACACTAGTATCTTAGAACTATCATCTAACTTCTGACATAGCAATGCTGCTATGGATGTGTCAGAGGTGGCAAGGTATATGAAGAAAGGCTTGTCCCTTTGTGGCGGGTGCATTGTCGGGAGGTGTGAGAGCTCCTTCTTCAGATCGTCAAAGGCTTGTTGACACTGAGTTGTTCATTCGAAGTCAACCCCCTTCTTTAGAAGATGTCACATGGGGTGTAACTTGTTCATCAACCTTGCTATAAACCTTCAAATGAATTGCACTCTACCTTGTAAACCATGTAACTCTTTAAGGTTTGTGGGAGGCACTAGGTTGACGATGGCCTTGACTTTGTCGGGGTCCACCCGTATTCTAGCCTCCAATATTATGAATCCTAACATGCATCTAGTTTTCACCCCAAAGACATACTTCTTAGGATTGAGGCATAAATCATGCATTTGGCAACATTTGAGGACTATCCCTAGGTCGTGTGGGTGATCAGCAGCCTCCTTGGACTTGACTGCTATATCATCTACATAGTTGTTTAATGTTCCTAGGATGTAGTCACTGAAAATGTAAGTCATGGCTCGCTGGTAGGTAGCTCCAACATTTTTGAGCTTGAAAGGTCTCATGGTATAGCAAAAGGTCCCCCATGGGGTCATGAAGGTTGTTGATAGCTAGTGCTCTGGGTTAATGGGGATTTGGTTGTATTTGGAGAAACTGTCCATGAAGGATGGTATAGCATGGCCAGCCATGGTGTCAATGAGCTGATCTATGCTTGAGAGTGGGAAGTTGTCTTTGATCATTTCCGTGTTCAAGTTCCAGAAGTCTATACAGATTCATATTTCTCCCGTTTTCTTCAAAACCACAACGATGTTGGATACCCACTCTGAATAGTCAACTGCATGGATGAAACCTGCTTGGTATAGCTTAGGAATTTCATCCCTCATAGTTAGTGCAATTTTTGGCTTGACTTTGTGAGCTTTCTGCTTAACTGTCTTTACATGGGGGTCTAGGATGATGTTGTGCTGAATCAGCCACGGGTCCAGACCCGGCATGTCATTGTATGACCATGCGAAGACATTGATGTTGTCTTGCAAAAATTTGGCCATATTTGTATGCATTTGCATGTTTAGGAGGGAGCTGAGTTTCAATTTTTTCACCTTCCCCTTTGATGAGGTTACAAGCATCTTGACAAGAGGGTCTTTAGTTACATCCCCAGCCTCTAAGTCTAGGGCTTGGACTAGATTCTTGGGCCAATCTGGGGATGCTTCTAAGGCTGCTATGGTGCTAGTTGTGGTTGACCCCTAGTCGATCATACTAGGGTTCAACTATCTCACGAGCTTGCCCTGTGGCCCTGCTAATGTTAAAGGCATGGAAAGGTCACGAGGGATTTCCATCTCTTGCTTGACTTGCCATCATAAGATGAAATCCTGGTTAAGAGGCGTTTGTTGGCAAGAATTGCGTGTAATGAAAATTTGCAAAGTAGTGATGCGATGCAACTTGTGAAGTGTGATGATGTAAAGATTGTGAGTTTTCTGAGTTAGGGTCATGATGGACCACCAAGGCACAAAAGCGTAGGACTGCTATCGTAAAATGTGAAGTTGTATAACTGTTGACATGCAAGTGCCAAACTACTATTTTAGTGTCATTTCAGATTTCCATATTGCAACACGCAAGATCTTAATATGCAAAATGATAGTATGCAAAATAGGAAATTGTGAGCATGAGAAGTATCGAATCATGGATGCAAAAATGGAAACATGAAACTGCTAAGAAATGTGATACTACCTAGGTGGAAGAAGATGGGATAACGGCTGATGTAAGCATGTGGTATTGTTACTTTAATGTTATTTGCAGACCGCAAATGTAACAAGTTGAAACTACTAATTTAGGATCTTTTCAGACTCTAACGGGTGCGACTATGCTAGGATTGCTAGTTTAAGGTCTTTTCGGACCCTTAATTAAGAACAAATATTATTTTGTTTTGTTTTTGGGAAGGTAAGTAGTTGGCTTGAAGCGTGTCAAGGCTTTAATGCTAACAGTGCTATGATGTTGTGGCGGGCATGCTATGCTATTCAATGCGTTCCGCATTAATCGGAGAGAGAGAGGCAAGTTTCCCCATCTTGGCGTTACAGCCATAAATAGGGGTTAAACTCTGGAAATTTTGTTATTTTCATTTTAAGATCACAGAGTCCTCATTGGAGCCCAAGGGGATTTCAGAGCGTGAAGCAATTGTGTTGATTAATTAGCAAGGTGAATTTCTACAGCGAAGGGCGTAAATCTACAAGCGGGACCATGGCTCCTAAGACTCATTTGGTGCTTGGGAAGGTTGAAGAGGTGAAGAAGACCTTGAGGCGTGCACCACAAGCATGCGTTTCGGTTCGGAAGTGCACACCGTTGACCCAGTAAGTTTTTATGTCCTTTCTTCCTTTTTTGTGTTGTGCTTTCTATCATTCTCTGCTCTTGTTTTGCATCCTATTTGTTTGTGTCCATTCTTGGTTATCTACATTATTTCTGGTTGCATCATTTTAGCCTTTGCACCACCGCGGTTGCCTTTTTCAGCCATGGAAGATGTATAAACATTGCATCGTGATTACATGCAAGGTCACTAAAACTTCCACCACCATGGTTGTTACAACCATGGAGGCTAGCATAGTTTAATTGGCTTGACCTTAGCATGATGCAATATAAAACCCTTGAGGGGGCCAGGCCATGGTGTGATGTGGTAACGTGACACATGTTTTGTTAGGCTATGTCATCAGGTTTTTTGCTACTATGCTAGGCTATTCACATGCTCCTGCTATGCTAGGCTTCCATGCTCTTGCTAAGCTACGTGTGGGCAGAGGGTTATGCTATGCTATATGTATAGGCTGCTAGATGCTGCTATGCTACACATGTATTACGTTCAAGTGTGATGCTAATATTTGCTAATTGCATTGTGTAGGGTGGGAATGAGGTCCCGGTTGATCATTTTGGACATTAGCAGGGTCTTGTGCCATGTGAGAAAACCTGTGGCCAACACTCCTCCTCCCTTGATACATTTGGGAGATCGAGCAGTTTCGTTCAGGGAAGGGGCACAAGACTTCTTGAAATTCCTTCTCAACCACTTTAGTGTGATTATTTGGTCTTCCCTAGAGGAGAAGGAGTCATTTGGCATAGTAGAATCCATGCTGCCACGGGCAAGTCAAGGCATCCTAAGATATTTTTTTGACGAGGCAATCATGGGTAGGTAGGGAGGAGGATCCAGCCAACACTCAATAGGGTTGAGGTGTTTATCTTGGATCTGGGACATGCCAGAATACCAATGCTATCACTAGTACAAAACATTATTTCTCGCATGTAACATGGCGACGTACTTTCAGAACCCACAGGGGACTGTCTATTGTGCTGGCAAGTGAGTTTTTCATCTTTTCTCTGCTTCATTATGCAACACTAGCCATACCTGGTCAAATGCTAATAGTGTGTGTTTGTAACCAGGTTCTATATTGATGATGATAGGGTTCACGACCAGTCGGGTCTGTTGGCTATAGTGCAACTAGCTCTACAGGAGTTTGCTTCTACCAAGAACCTGCAGGTGGGTGTGATTGGTAAGTGTGGAGGAGAATACGGTACCTATCTATGCATGCTCTACACTCTCTAAAATTAGTGTAGGAAGAAGGGTTGGCTAGATAAGGAGTGGAAAGAACCCTTCAAACAAGTCACGGTTGAAGCAGCTCTGATTGAACTCCCGTTGTTCTCGTTACCATATAGACCTGGTGAGTCAAAAGGTAGGTGTCGCATGCTTAAGTGTTTTTGTAATATTTTCATTCTTTGTAGTGTTATGCTAAGTGGCATTTGTGAAAATTATTATATGGGTGAAGAAGCCTCGTGAGGTGATGGTGGTAACCACTGAGAGGCAGGGGGCAAACATCTACTTCAAATATAGTGAAGTAGCGGCAAGCCAGAGCTGGTTAGAATGAGGGGCCCCAGACTTCTTGCTCAAGAAATTATTAAAGGTGGGGCTTATGGATCTATTCATGGCTATGAATCCAAGCATCTCTACTTCTAAGATGCTTTCCTTAGTCAACTCCTTCTCTGGGAGGGTGGGGCATTTTTGCACGTACGTGCGGGGCGTGCAGGTGATCATTGAAATCAATGACCAGCTATTTGTGGATCTGTTCAGCATTCCTGCCAATGGTGCCTCCATAGTGTCGAAGGGCAAGAAGGAGTTGACTCTTTAGAAGTAGCATATTAAGGAGTGGTTGAGGCTCACCGAGGAGCAAAAAGGATTCCCCATGGAAAAGCTTAAGGAAGGCCTTGCCATGGGGATTTACTCAATCTTTTGTGCCTACGCATTCCCTCAACTGCTCACCCAAGGGAAGGTCCTGGGGCTTGAGTAGGCCTAGGTAATGTAGGAGGTTATGGAAGAAGGGGCCCATTACAACTAGGCTAGTTTCCTATGTAGTGGCTTGTAGGCTAAGATTTTGGGGCTCCGTGAGCAAACAGAGTCCTGCTCTAACATACACTATGCCTTCTACATAGGTTGTCTAAAGCACATCATGGAGTTCCTGGTGGTCCACGAGGATGGAGTCTAGTCCGTGCAAGATTGCGATTAGATTCCCAAGCCATGGATTCAATAGATCCTCTAGACTATGTGAGCCCAGGATCCCCCAGAAATGGTCAGGGAGTTGTTGTCTGTAACGACTAAAGATCTAGCGGTTCGTAGCATTCTTGGCTAGGACAGCATAAGAGAGACATTCCCTATTATAACCGGTAGCGTGACATGGGGTGAACATCTCATAGCTAAGACTATGCCCAAGGAGTTGCAAAGGAAGAGACCTCCCCTAGCTAGGAAAACCCTTCACAAAGAGGAGGGACAAAGATTGTAGCTCAAGCTGTAGAGGATGCAACACCCCATTAGTAGGAATTTTTTTGTAATTCTTACTTTGCTATAATTTGCTACGCTATGCTACGCTAGGCAGTGTGGTGTAGTGTAGCATTTGTTTTCAGCTTGTTTTGAATTGATGCAAACATGCCTTTTTTTCTTAGCAGAGGAAGAAGAAGATGAAGAAGAAGGCAATGAGGAAATGTCGGCCCTTAGGACGAGGGCAACGAATAAAGACACGAAGGCCCCAATCTCGGAGGAAAAGGCCCCGGTTAGGAATAAGGGAGCTTCTGTCTTTATGGCAGGGGCTCTTATCATAAGGAAGCCTCTTTCTATCGACAAAGAGGTGTCTCCCTTGAATAGAAAAGATGTTGGTATCCTGAAAGAAAGATCACCAGTGCATGAGGAAGGGACTTGCATGGATTTGGTAGGGCCCTCCACCGAGGCTACCACGATCATCTTGAATCAGCAAGAAGAAAGACCGCAGTCGGGAACTGGTGAGTTGGTAGGACATCTACCTTATCATAGTCCATTTTGTCCATTGTTGACATGCTTAATCGTGTAATAGGTGATACTACTAATGCTTTGGGACCCCCTCCAATTCGTGCAGAGTCATGGGCCAAGATCCTTAACAAGTTTACGTTTGTGCAAGGACTTGTTGACAACATGATCAGACACCTTCAGCAAGTAGACCCTGGTGTGGGTAAGTGGTAGTATTAAATGCTCCTATGTTTTTTTGGTAAAATTTTTTAAGTTCGTTTATTTTGCTATGCTAACACGATTACTACGTTGCTCATGTTGACGTAGCCTCTTAGCTCAAATTTGACTTGGCTTGACCCATGAGAATTGGTGCTACACCTACACTCTCACCTAACATGATCCAGGTACCTTGTTGTGTGTTCAATGGGGCTCACAAGTGCATCTTGCACTTGGCAAAATCTCTATGGGAATGTAGGTGCATCAATGAGGACCTATGGAAATGGGTCCAAAGGGCTGAGCAGAGAGAGGCTGACCTGGCCACCGAGGTGGAGAATCTCAGGCCAAGGGTCAACTTCCTCATAAACCGTAACCCTGACGTTGAGGGCATGTATAGGGCTATGGATGATTACACCAGGTTCTGGACTATTGTTCACCAAAACATTGAGTCCACTCACGAGATAGTTGAGCAGCAAATGCAGATGGACTTACTAGCCTAGAAGTGTCAAGATATGAAATATATCAGCACCAAAGTCTTTGAATGGGAGCAAGCCCAGAGAAACCACAAACATGCATACAAGATGGAGAATGACACCCATCAAAGACTGTACAAAGACGCTACTGTGGAGGCATTCACGTACGAAGCATTTGTGAATTCCATCAACGCTTCTGAGACCTATGCTAAGTTTAAAGAGTGGGTGAAGGTCATGGAATCTCCTGACTTGAAGGTAGACCTTCCTACAGGAGAGAACACAACCACCTCCCTTTCCCTAGAACCTCTAAAATGGATGACTGTGAATAGGAGAAAGCTGCTACTACGAATGCTGAACCTAGCAATAGGCATTGGATAGACATTACGATAGAGGAGATTTGGCATCGCCTCAGGCTCGATCTAGACCAGATACNAGTGAGGGTGCGAGACTCGTGGAGGGAGGGAATGAAGAACCGGTAGAAGGCAATGCAGGGGTGGATGATGCACAAGCAAATGAAGTGGAGGCAAGTGGAGAAGGTGATGTAAATGTAGAAAACCCATGACAGCATGGGATTTTCCCTTTTTTTTTTCTTTTCTTCTACAAATTTTGAAAGTTTTTGAAAATTTTGCAAACTTTGCCAATAGGAAAAAATTTTGAATAAAATAAAAAACTTCAGAAAAAAAACCGATTTTATGTTAACTTGTGTACTATGTAAAGTTTTCATGCTCTCGTATGCTAGTTTTTTAGGCCATCTCGGGCCATTGCTAGTTTTGGGCCATTTCAGGCCATTGCACAACATGTCAAAGTGAAAGGCAACAATGCTAGTTTTAAGCCATTTCGGGCCACTACCAAAATATATAGTTCATTATCAAAGCAGCAAAGCGATGATGCTAGTTTTAGGCCATTTTGGGCTGTTAGCATAGCATGCCAAAAAAAATGACATGTTAATAAAATGAAAAGCAACGATGTTAGTTTTAGGCCATTTTGGGCCATTATGTAACATGCCAACACGATAAAGTGAAAAGAAAAAATGTTGGTTTTAGGCCATTTTGGGCCATTATCCAAAAGAGATAATACGTTAACGAAGAAAACAACAATGATGATAGTTTTAGGCCATTTCAGGCTGTTAGTGTAGCATGCCAAAAGGATGGCATACTAACAAGACAAGGAAACAACGAATGTATAAGGGATGGCAACTTGGCAGGAAGTGGTAGGGTTGCTACACTATGCATAGCTACTTCTTGATCCATCGTGGGTTGATCAAAACGTAAGGCTGAGGTGTTTTGCTAGGGCACTTGTTCACATTGTTGTCCTCCACTTTGAAGGGCAACTCGACCCATGCATTTTTTATTTGGGAGTCAGCTTGCTGAGCTGATCCTTCCATTGAATGATTAATGCATGCATGAATAGGCACATCATTCTCAGAGGTCGTAACCTCTTAGCCCAGTTCCATGTTTACATTGCTGATTTCTTACATTGCCACTTCGTCACCACAGATTACCACCTCCCTACCTGCGTATGGTAAGTGGATTTCCTAGTGTATAGGCAAGGAGACAGGCCTAAGTTGCACTAATCACGATCTTCCCAAGATCAGGTTAAACCCAGGCATTTCTTTGACTACAATGAATGTTGTGTCTATGGAGAACTAGTCCCCTACTATGAAGTTTACGTGAACTATTCCTTTCACCAAGACGCATGCCCCGTTGAAGGATCTTAGACATGATGTTGTTAGTTTGATCTAGTCGACCAATCCCAATTTATCCACAATAGGGAACAAAATGACGTTTGTGGCAACCCCATCATCAATGTGTACCCTTCAGATCTAGTGTTGGCTAACCCGAATTATGATGAAGAGATGTGCTGTAGTCACTTGACCCCCTTCAGGATCTTCCCTAATGGCATTGTTACTAGAAGTTAATGGGGGTGGCATGGGCATTGTGGGTATAGAGGGAAGCATTACCAAGTGGATCGCTTCCTCTTCTGCTGGCATGTCTTCGTCGACCAGAATCATCATTAACATGGAGACTAGAGCCTCTCGATGGGGTACAGATGTCATGATTAGCTTGTACAAGCTTAGTGTAACATTTTTTTACTTTAGAGCTTTCTTGACCTAGGTGAGGGCATCTAGAAGATCCTGGCCATCCCTTTGTTTGACACCTTCTTCCTCTTCGATTCATCCTAGAAGATGAATCTCCTGGGGAGAGTTGACCTTGGACCAGGGTTAAGATCCTTGTTGGTAGGGTAATGCAGGCTACGTAATCGTGTTGACCTTCATCTTTGGTGATGAAGGTGCAAAGGCAGGGGGCGAAGGCATAGGCTTTGGGATACCCTTTATGGTACTTCCCTTTGATGTCTCGCACACCAAGTGGGTTTCTTGACTTGTGGGACGAGGAGGCTATTCAATTCTGTTGCGCAAGATAAGGGCTGTCAAAGATGTCAATCCCCTAATGATGAATGGAGCTAGAGGTGTTAATTGATGGGACCACACAGCCTCACCAATAGGTGATGCAAAGGTGGATGCTTGTCATGGGACTTTCATGATGAAGGACGGCTATGAGCTTGGGCTAGCCGTTGGTGGTACTAGTGCACTACGATGAGGCACATGGATCAAAAATGGCTAGTGGGGTGGCCTAGGATCATTTTCAATGTCGATGGCATTGATTATGTAATCGAAATTATTGGCATTAAGGGGATCTATGTAGACATACATAGATTGATTTTCAGGGCATACTTGGTTGCTTTCGTCCAGCACCAGCTTCCCCAGATCGCTTAATCTTTGGATGTCATCTTGCAATGATAGAAAATAATCTGTGGTGTGACCACATAGTTGGTGGTAGTCACAAAACTTATCTAGCCTGAAACCCCTAGGAATTGGAGGATCATTGGGCAAGGCCAAAGAAGGATTTCTAAGAAGCTCGTAGTAGCATTGATGCCTTGCGTTTGCTTCTTCCAAACCTTGCTGCTAGCAATTTCTTTAGGAGTTCTGAAGGCTTGAGAGGTATTGGGGTGTACTTTGAGTAGTCTTTGCGCTCAACGTTGGGTTTGGTGTATGCAGATGTCTTGGGCATAGGTGTAGTATGTTGCAGTTCTTGGCCCATTTTTGGTGCATGGTTAGCCGCAGGTATGTTCGATTTCTTGTTATTCTTGCTACCACTGCAGCTAGGTTTGGGCTTGGCCTCAGTTGCCATGGTGGCCACCGTGGTTGTTGGGGCTTTACCCTTTTCCTTCTTTGCAAAGGTGTTTTTGTAAGCGATGTAGGCCAGGTCTTTTCTTTCTTTGGCCGTATCCTATATACTCTTAGTTTTAGCGAAAGCTTGACTGAGAGAGCGAGGAGCGAGGTAGTATAGTTTGGACTTGATGAAGTTGTTCACTGCACCCTTAAAGACAGCCAACAAGTGGGCTTCTGTGATGGGCTCGCGAATTTTGTTAAGGGTTATGCTACAATGTTGAATGAATTTTTGGACTGGTTCTAGTGAGTCCTGCTTTATGCTCATCAACTGGTCTAGTGTGGTTTCTAGCTTCATGTTGTACTTGAAGTGTGTCACGAACTGGGTTAGGAGCTCTTCCAAGGTTGAGATGGATGAGCATGGAAATGCATGGTACCAGTCTAGGGCTTTCCTGGCTAGGGACAAGGCGAAGACGCAAATGATCATGTGTGGCCATTGTTGCAATAGCAAAGACTCAGATTTGAAAGTGACAAGATGTGCATTGGGATCTCCCTTCCTATTGTAATTCATGAAGCGTAGAAGAGACATCCCGAGGGGTAACGTTAAAGCAGGAACTGCAAGGCTGACGAGGTCATCCTGATAAAAGTCCAAGACTTGTACCGTATCGAACCCAACAGCTTTGAGGTGTTTTATTTCCTCAATGAGGGTCTGGATGAGCTAAAACACTTGGTCTAGACCTGGCGATGTTGTAGAAGGTTGAGGGACTATAGAGGCAGCTCCCACATGTGGCATGGTGGTGGTGGCGTGCTGACTCATCGGCAGTGCCGTCAGGGCCACCCCTGCTAAAGGTGTTGCTTGCATTATCCACCACTTGGTGGGTGGTACTGTCGAACTAGTAATAGCAGGTTCAGCCATTGGATATACCGTTTTGGTCACCGATGGGATAGACCATGGCCCCATGCTAGGATGTACGGTTTGCGAGGTTGGGTAGGTCTGAGGATGAACATAGTGAAACATCTACGATGGTTGTAGAATAGATGAAGAAGTGAACAGGGTCCACCATGTGGATGGGCTGGGGCCTACCATGATGGGTGGAATAGATGCGTATGTAGGAATTGGCATGGAAGTTATGTGTGATTGCGAAGTAGGTAGAGTGTGAACATGCAGTGGGGTAGCTATGGTAGATGTGTTACGCATTGTATGAATGTGCTGATAAACAGTTTGCAGGGGCACAGTTGTTGCAAACGCAATAGGGGAATAAGTGCAATGATATGCCGAGAATGTGACATGGCTACCTATTGTAGTTGTGGTTGTAGGTTGCTAAAGCGTAGGCGTGATGGCAAAGGGAGCGGTGATAGACAATGGGTTGGCCCAAAAGGACTGGGTAGGCGGGACAGGAATGGGGTTGGCTTGACCTCCCTCGTCAGATTGGGAATCGATTTCCTCCTATCTATCTTGAAAGGTGTCATCCTAGTTGTGGTGTCCTATTGCTTCCTAAGCCTATCCAACTGGATTAATTAATCCAACAGCTTTTGATATGCTTGTGGTAAAGGTAACGAAAAGCAGGAATGAATTCCTTCCTATTGTAGTAAGTGAACTCGAAGCTACATTTTTCTTTGAGTTCGTGTAAATCCAAGGGTAGATTAGCTTGCACCTTTGCAAAAAGGAAAATGTAGCACTCATGTTGCTGGGCTAATCCCTCAAGTCCCCAATTTTGGATCCTGAGAGATCGACATGCTTCCAACGTCAGGTTCAACGGTTGTTCGGCACTAGCGGTGCCTTGAACCGTGATGGGCACCTCCACATTGAAGGTGTTAACAACAGTAGTTCAAAAAGCCATTGCTAAATAAGTAGTTATGTAGAAAAGAAAAAGAAATGAAAAAGGAACAAAAATATTAAAAGGCTACAAAAAGAAGGCTTTACATCTTATTAGATTCTGGAGGAATCGTCGAGGCGACCGATCCATACCACACAAAGCGTAAACAACCACAAAAGGGTGTCATGTTTATGCCAGTGCGCGATGAGGTATAGAGCACATGCAAGACTACCATAAGATAGAAAGGAAAATCAACTGTTAGTTAGAGGCTTTATATCTTGAAGGGTTCCCGAGGAACCATTAAGGGAACCGATCTACACCACAAGATGTGTAAACAACCATAAATGGGTGTCAAGTCTATGCTAATGCCTGTTGGGGTGTAGAAGGCTTACAAGACTATCGTAATACGAGATAGTTAACTAGCAATCAAGAAGGCTTTGTGTCTCACAGGATCCCTGAGGAACCATTGAGGTGACCACTCTGTACCACGCGAGATAGGGTATCAAATGCATGCTAGACAACTGTAAGGTGAGCAGGCTAACTAGCAGTCAGGAAGGCTTTATGTCTCGTAGGATCCCTGATGGACCATCGAGGTGACCGATCTATACCATGCAAGATGGGGTATAGAGTACATATAAGATGACCGTAAAGTGAGCTAGTTAGTTGGCGATCGGAGGCCTTGTGCTTTGTGGGGCTCCTGAGGAACTGTTGAGGTGATTGATCCACACCGCACAAAGCACAAACAATCGTGGAAGGGTGTTGCATTTATGCTTATGGATATCAGGGTACAAAAGGCTCATAGAACTACCATGACACATGGAAAAGGCACCAAAAGGCCCTCCTTCTAGCACCAGAAAACTGTATCGACTGAAAATATCGGCAACTAGAAAACACCAAGGGGTCGGTGGGCACGACAGTTTCAACCCCATACCCACGGGAGGGCTGTGTTGGGTGTGTGTGGATACAGGGCCCCCTCAATAGTCTGGTCAATTAGACAGGGACTTACATCGGTGTCTATATAGCCTTTTGCAACATATACTTTTGAGATGAAATGGAAATGTGAAATAATGCTTGAAAGTAAATAAAGTAGGAAAATGCAACAACAATGCTAAGCAATTCTTGAAAGTGAATAAAATAAAAAAAATAATGCAAATGAGACAATAGGCAAGAAATAAAATAAAGTGTAGTTAGAAACATGCACCGTTGAAAAGCTATAACTTTGCTCTATCAGGGTGGATACAATTGGTTGCAAAGCATGATGAAGTGCAGAGATCCTGAGAGTAACTAGGACATATTGAGCAAAAGTAGGTGGTGCACTTTGGCATGGACTTAGATGCAGACAGTGCAGGGGTTCTACCAAGGTGGTAGAAATAGGGGGGTAGAACAAAATGGTAGCTAAAACTGCTAACTATTTGCAGTGTCAAACAGGAAGCTTACAATGTTTGATGTTATAACGTGCCAGGGAGAGAACTTAGGTGCCAAAGAAAAGGAATAGGAGACTTAGCGAAAAAGTGCAAACTAAACTAGATCGGACCTATTTTGAATGTCATTTTCTAAAAAAATTCCCAACCCTTTGAATGTTTTTTTGTTCAAAATTTTTGAACCCTTTGAATGCTATTTCTCAGGGCATTTATAGGACCAAAAGGCATGCAAAAGGGGTGATTTGAATGCCACGTGCCTTGGGCCCACGTTGACTTGCTATCGCCACACGTGCTGCGTATGATCATTGGACCCACAAGACCGTTGTAATGAAACCTACTATGCCATAATTGTAAACCTAACACACCATAATTGCATCATTAGTGTCTAGAGATGTGTGCCAATGGTCCAATTAGATGAAGTACATTGATGTCACACAACCACCCACATGCCTTACTATGCTTTGTAGGGTAGCATGCTTGGAGTAGCATCTTGTCGTTCGTTCTGCTACATGTGCGATGCATGCTTGCTATGCTATGCTACGCTACATAGTGTAGCATAGCGTAGCAACTGGCCTTAGTTGTGAAAGCTTTTTTGATTTATCAACTTTGCTTCTTGCAATGCATGTCTCATGAACTCTACTGCTTATGTCCTTTGAGCTACCTTCTGTCTCCTCCGTAGGATTGCTACACCACACTGCGCCTTGTAGCTCAGTGTAGCATAGCAACAGACATGGTCTGCCACTTCCTAGTGGAAAGGGACATTGGTGAAGGATTTGAAATTAAGTGTGGGGAACTGTTGGTGAAGCTATTGCCATGCTATGCTATGTTATGTGGCGTAGCGTAGCGTGATAGTTTGTTCTACAACTTTCTTTCGAAGCTTGCTACACTACATGGTGAGGCGTAGTGTAGTGTAGAAGACTTCATGACTTAGAAAACTTGCCGAACTATTCCTGGTGCACCCAGAATGCTACTGCCAACTCCGCATCATTTCTGAGCTGGCTGTTAACTGGGCGGGCTACTTAGGTGGACAGACAGGATGAGCCATAGAGAGTTCTCCTCCTGATGAATTGCCATAGTGCTTGCGTAGGTTGTAAGGCCTGGTAAAGCTAAAGTGTCCTCACATTTTTTGAGGTGTTTCATCCCCTTCAGGAATTTTTCTAGGTCAAGGAGTCTTACTACGCTACGTTATGCCATGTAGCATAGAAAAATTTAGAAGACATTTGCAGAAGCATAGTGCTACACTATGGTGTGCTATGTAGCATAGCACAATGTATAAAAATTTGGACAACTAGTCCCCTCGCCTGACTTCAAGTCCTTCAGCAATGTCTCCTTCAGTCAGAAAGCGGTGAATTTGGCAAAATCAAGTCATGTTTGCTACTATGCTACACTAAGCTATAAGACGCAGCAAGGCGTAGCAATTCTACAAAAGTGACAGAAGGTAACTTGAAGGGTGGGATCAGGAAGTTTGCAAGTTTTGCAGTGCAAAAGATAAAGTTTGCAGATGGGTGACATTTTTTGCTATTAAGGCCAGTTGCTACACTATGATATGCTACGTAGCATAGAATAGTATAGCAAAAATGCAACAAATAGTTAGCACACTCCAAAGGTTTCTAACGCATGTAGTAGGATACAATGCAAGTTTCTCACTTCAAACCAGTGGCTACGCTATGCTACGCTGCGTAGCGTAGCACAACGTAACAAAATGCTACGCCACGCCAAACATGCTATGCTACAAAGCATGGAAAGACGTGGTGAGAATTTATACAAAATTAATGCACCTCACCTAATTGCACTGTTTCTCTCACAACGTAATTACAATGTGGTAGAGCATGGCAAGCTCACCCAATGGTCATGCAGGAATGTGCAACATAGAAAATTCAGCATAGGCCCAAGGCACATGGCATTCAAACCACATCTTTCACATGTCCTTGGTCCTATAAATACCCTAGTGAACAATGCTAAAAGGGCTTTTGGCACTTGGGCTTTATTTTCACACTTTTAGTTCCGATTTTCTGAGCAATCTAGTTGGCTAATGATTGTTTTGGCTGACAAGCAAGCAAGATGGCACCGTAACCTCAAGCATTGTAAACTTCCTATTTTGACATTGTAAATAGTTAGCATTCTTAGTTGGCATTCTATTTCTACTCTTTCTTACCACCATGGTAGAACTTTGCATTGTTAACGCTTGAGTCCGTGTTCAAGCACACAGCCATCTCGCTCTACATGTCTTGGTTACCCTCGAGATCTTTGCACTTCCTAGCGTTGTGCAATCGATTGTATCCATCTTGATAGAGCAAAGTTGTAGCTCCAAAGTGGTGCATTTTTCTAATTGCATTTTACTTTGTCTCCTGCTTATTGTTCCATTTTACATTGCTTTCTACCTCTTTTACATTCAAGCATTACTTCATGACATCAGTTTTGTTTTCAAATAACACGTTGCAAAAGGTTATATTAACACTGATTAAGTTCCTATTTGATCGACCAAACCATTCAGGGTGCCCTATTTTGGTTCCATCCAGCATGGTCCTCCTATGGAAATGAGGTCAAGAGTGTTAGTAGCTGACAACCCGTCGGTGTTCTTTTCCATCCACCAACATTTTTGTTAACTACATGTGGTATTAGGATACTAGCTTGTATCATAGTACAAAGGAAGTTGTAAAATTTCTTATTGATGATCATGAAGTTTGGGTTCTTGCTCCTTTGTAGGAGTTATTATCTTCACTCTATGACCACGACATCTTTTGGGTCATATACATGAACTACATCCTTGCTAGAGCCCATGTATGTCAAGTTGAGTGGAATCATCATTAATTTATGAAAAGGCATGTACTAGGCTTTAACTAGTTTTTGAACTAAAAGTTTTAGCAGGTGAAACTACTTAGTATTTAAATGGTTTTGACTTTGGAATGTAGTAAAAACTACAACTATAGGTGTAATGTTGGTGGCAATGGTAGTGTACTAACTCTAGAATGTGATGAAAACTATAACTACATGTGTAGTGTAGGTTGCAATGATAGTGTTGTGCACTATACTAATAAAATTTTATTAATTTAAATATTTTTTATTTCAGAATGTAGAGGCAAGGCCTACACTACAACTAGTTGCTATGAAAAAACTTTGGATGTGAAAATGTTGGAGGCAAGCTTCCAGTTTTTACACTGGGTATACTCCAAACTAGACTTCAATGTAAAAATATACTGGGATTTGCAAAAAATACATCTAGGTATACAAAAACTACATTGGGCTTTACAAAAATATGCTAGGCTTTTCAAAAATATGTTGGGCCAACAAAAAGTATGCTGGGCTTTGGAAAAGTATGTTGGGCTTTGGGAAAATATGCGAGGCCTAAAGAAAGTACATTGGCCTTTACAAAAATACACTAGGAAAATAAAAAGTACACTAGTATTTTCACTTGGAAAGTGAGGAAATAACTTATGAAGCCTTTTTTAGCCTCAATTGGAAAGTTAGAGAATGTGTGATTGTGGCCTATGAATTGCAAACTTCACATTTACAATAAGATCCTACCTCAAAATTAATGGTGAAGGTTATAATGTTAAATGCTGAAAAAATAAGTTACAACATGAATTTTTATCATGGTGTTTCATCATGTTGGAACTACCTATGACAGAAGTTAGAAGGAATATAATTTGGATGAGGGTGTAAGGGATATGAAAGGACCATGTGGATCACAACCAAGGATTGGTTGAAATGGTATGCTAGCAGTAGGATTAGATGTTATGGTAGGAACGGTATGGTGGAAGAAACGTAATGCATCAATGATTAAAGTCATATGGTAGGGCCAAGGATTCATCGAAGGTTTATGGGCAACGGTAGATAACAGGGAAATCGCCTGGGGCTACAAGGCCAATGGTGCATAGGTGGCCATAACAGCTAGTTGAAACAAACTCCAAATTTTATTTTTTCCTTTAAATATATTTATTATTATTTTTATTAATGAAAATAATTAAATTTAATCAAAGTAAATTAATTTTTTGACAAGTAGAAGTTTGACTTTGGTGGTTACCTATTTGAAGCATAGGATGTTAAGGTTAATAATTAGAAGGTCTTGGATTTGATTCCTAGCCCTAAATTTTAACATTAAGTTTTTTTATGGGAGGTTAAAACATGTAGAAAATAACTCTTTGTTTCCCATAAAAGGCATTTAGAAATAAAAGTTATGGCTTTTAAAGTTTAAAAATTTAGATATAGAAAACAAGACTTCTTGATAGGTTAACCATCCTAGTACTATAACATCAACATGTTTACTTATGTAGTTTTTATCCAAGTTGCTATCAATATGCCAAATTTCCTTTTTGAAAATTTTCTCCTTGATTTACAATTTAAATTTTACAACTATTTTTATGTGTTTGAAATTTTTATACATCAATGAAAATGATTTGAATTTTTCTATTAATTAATGAAAAAGGTTTTCATTATCAAACCTGCTGAGTAGGTAGGCTAGCAGCATTGATGGTATCCATTGGAGCTTTATGAAAGGTAAGATTTTATAAAATTAGTGGTATCCATTGGAGCTCCATAAGAGGTAATATTTTATGATGTTAGCTATATATGTGGAGCTTCATTGGGCATAGGATTTTTTGTAGTTGTAATGATTGAAAATGTCAACGGCTAGAACACCGCGGTTGATAGGTGCATAGCCTAATCACAAATCCATGTGAGGGTCTACTGGAGGTAGAGATGGGATGCCCTAAATAGTCTTATTGATCAAACAAGAACTTACTAGATGCAACTAGGATGCAGTGCGGCTAGTTACAATGCTAATGCAAAACGGTGCTAAGTATTCAGGTGATATCAATGGTGTTAATGGTGTTGAGTGTAGTCAAGATTCTTAGAAATAATGAGGATGTTAGTGCATGGAAACTACTACCCAAGCATAGTCGCAGGTGTAGCTACGTGATGAAACATCAAAAAATGCAAATGAAATGGTAAAAATGCAAAGATAGAGAGAAGTAGAGAACCACCCCAAATGGGATTGAGTGTAGTTAACACCAAAAGGGGTTAGAAGGTACATGGGGAATAACAGGTGTAGTGGAGAGTATAATCCTAATCTTAGAGGTGTTTGGCCATGAAGATTGGTGCTCACTGGGATGTTTGTATCTACTGGGTTGGTTTTTGTGGTGTACTATGGGCTACGGTGTTCTACTAGGCTATGGTGGGCTATGGTGGACTATGGTAGATTGTAACATTACCTTTCCTGTTTGTTGGAATGCCTTTGATTTTCCAATGCTCTAGTCTACCAACTCTCAAATTTTCCAACCTACTTTAATTTTTCCAACCCAAAAATATTGAGGGTGGGGGTATTTATAGCACTAGGTTTAGCATGAAATGTGGAGTGACTGCCATGTGGTAGAGGGGACAGTTGGAACTATGTTGTCACCCAAATATACTCTTCACTAATGCTAGTGGTGTTGTGCTCCACTGTACTCTACTAGACTCTATAAGACTACGAGACTGTGACTATGCTGCCAAGTGCATGTGTATGCTTCGAGAGAATCTTAATGTACATTAAAAAATGCAACTTTGTAGACTATTCTTTGTGACTATGCTTAACACTATCTTGCATGGGATCAAGCATAGAAATATTTTTAGGGATAAAAAATGGGGTACAAAGAAGATGCATTTTTCTAACTATTCTTGTTGAAGATGATTCAAAGTTGAGTTGAGTGCTAATGATGCATTGTGGAAGCTATTAGAGGCTGTTCTAATTAACTATGCTTGACTACACATTAGACTGTGGGAGAGCATAGTTTCATACTTAGAAAAGTTTTTACAAAAACTAGCTTTTAATTCACTATGGTTGACTATGTTGTGGTTTGGTCATGATCATAGTCTTAACACTTAAAAACATTTGCAAGAACTATGCTTTCATGTTGACTAAGCTTGACTACACTTCAAGGTAGTGGAGAGCATAGCCTTAGCACATAGAAAATTTTGCAAAAACTAGGCTTCCATATTAACTATGCTTGACAATGCTCCAGGGTAGTGGAGAGTGTAGTATCAGCACTTAGGAAAATTTGCAAAAATTGCACCTTTGTGCTAACTATGCTAGACTACGCTCTTAGAAGATTTTGTGCCTGGGATGCCGAAGTCCAAATTTCATGGTGTTTCATTGGCCCCTCTTTGTTGACGTCTAGAGGAATGGCCTAAGAGATGTTGACAAAGAATGACAAAAAATCATAGTAGACTTGGCACCAACATTACTCTTTAGTACCTGATCAAATGTCATTGTACTATGCTCAAGAGTGCGAAGGGTAGTGGTATGTTGAAAGTAAAAAGGGCTAGGTAATTTCATAGGGATAAAAGGGGGAGATGAGGTGTAAAGAGCATGATATGATGTAGGATGTGGAGATAGCATGGTTAACAATGATTGTGGAACTAGAGTGGCTTACCCTAGAAAACATTCACCTCTCATCGAGGTGCTCATGAGAGAGTCAATGTGGGTTTAGGGCTAGGCTAATTTCAAAATTTCAGTGTTGTTGGACTACTTGGGGACATGCCCCTACTTTTCCTCTTTTTTTTTTATTTTGCTACAAGATGAACTTTCTTTGGGTTCTACACATTCCTAAATGTTAACTATCAGGTGCTTTCCATTAAGTGGACTATGTGCCATAAGATGGACTTTGCTTTGGCATTTGCAAAATTGCATCAGATCTATAGGATAGGTGTTTCCTTCCTAGGATGACTTGTGTTACATCCACCTAGGCTTTAACCAGCCAATGAAGGCTCTCCACAATGTGACTTGTGTTACGTTTGCCTTAGGTTCTAAGATTTGACATGAAGAGGGGTCATGTACTCACATCAAATGAACATCAGAGGGGTTTACAATCTTGGCTATGCAAGGAAATGTAAGAGTATTGGGGCATAGGGGTAGATGTAGGTAGTCTATAATAGGGTAGTAGGGATGTGCACTCTTGTGAGGATTAACTAGTCTAATCATGCACATTAGAGCAATGTGATGACTTATCACTATGATGAGATGCATCTTTGCATGACTGCCCAAGGCTTAATTTTTCAAGTACAACTTCAAGAAGACAAGGAAAACACACAACACATAATGCAAATAAAATGCTAGGGGTGAAGATGGTATGATTGTTTCAAAAGCTATGTCAATTGTAGGTGTTGAAAAAGCTAGTAAAATGCTAGGAGGTGATGATGCTACAAGTGCTCCAAAGGCTATGTTGGTTACATGTGTTCCATTCTAAGATTGTAATATCCCCATCCATGTGGTGTAGAAAAGAGTGGAGGGAGGGAGTTGGAGTTATTCTTGCTCTCTTACTTCTAAAACTATATGCAGCTAACTACAAACCTAGTTTAAGGTCTTGGTGGACCATGGTGTGCTATTTTATAGTCCTAGCAGACTATTGTGTGCTAGTTTAACATCATAGTAGATGTGTTGTTGTGCTGGTTTAACATCATAGAAGATGAGTTTTGTGCTATTTTAATGTCATAGTGGACAAGTGTTGTGCCAATTTAACATCATATTAGACTAGTATTGTGGTAGTTTAATATCAAAGTGGACAAGTGCTATGTCAGTTTAACGTCATAGTAGATGAACTGCTTACCTCATTTTGTTGATGTGTGATGCTACATGCTAGGCATAGTAAGGATTCAATCATGAATGGTTCACTAGATTGAAAAATTCATTTCCATCTTGATCAACAAGCTTGAATGCTCCATTGTTATAGGCCTTAGTGACCAAGAAAGGCCCTTTTCAAATGGCTAAGAATTTATCCACAGGTTTGCAAATGGCCTTGAGGAGTAGGTCCCCTTTCTTGATCAAGCACTGATGCTAGTTGTGATAGTGTTTTTTCCATTGCTTTTCTTGGCACCATTCGATGCTATCAAGCATTTTCATGTACTCATCCTCTATTTAGTTAAGGTCTATGATTCTCAACTCATTGTTTTGAGCTTCATTGATGAAGTTTAAAAGGATTACTGAAAGTGATGGAACCTACAATTCAAGTGGAAAAATTGCTTCAAACCTATAAAAAAGACTATAAGGCATCTTTTCTATCATCGTTCAATGAATTTTGCAATAGGTCCACAATGCGTAAAATAGTTTCTTATGCCATCATCATTTGCTATTGCTTAGCATCTTCTTGAGAAGGCTAACGATGACTTTGTTAGTGGCCTTTGCTTGGCCATTTGCCTTGGGGTAGTATGGAAATGAGAAGGAATGTTTGATGCTAAAGCACTCACAAAAGACTTTAGATTTGGCATAGATAAATTGTGTTCCATTGTCTATTCCTATGGTCATGGGTAAGTTGAAAAAATTCACTATGTTATTAAGCATCAATTTGCAAACTTGTTGCAATGTTGTATTCCTATGTTGCAAACTAATGCATGGGTCAAGTAGTAAACAAAAACCTCTATGCCATCATCTCACTTTTGGTAAAGTAGAGAAGCAATGGACATGTTAGAAGTGACAAGGTAGATGTAAAAAGGTTTATCTTCTTATGGAGGGTGAATCATAGGTAGTTGTGCCAACTCTTGCTAGAGGTTGTCAAATGCTTGTTGGCATTGAGTTTTCCACTCAAAGTGGGCTCCTTTATTGAGTCAATGATGCACTGGTTGTAGCTTATTGGTTAACTAGGAAATAAACCTACATATAAATTATAGTCTACCTTGTATCCCTCATAGCTCCTTAAGGTTGTTTGATGGTGCTAGGTTGGTTATGGCCTTAACCTTGTTGGGGTCTACATGTATGCCTACTTTAAATGCTACAAAATCAAGCATCTGGCTCATCTTAATGCCAAAAACACACTTCTTAGGATTCAAGCTAAGATCATGTTTTAAGAAAAATTTAAGTGCTAAGTCTAGATAATCTGCATGGTTGTGGGCTACTTTTGACTTAACTAAAATGTCATCGATGTATTCATTGAGTAAATTTAGCATGTAGCTGCTAAAGATATATGTCATTGCATGTTGATATGTTGCTCCTATATTCTTGAGTCCAAAAGGAATCATGGTATAGCAAAATGTACCCCAGTAGATCATGAAGGTTGTATTGATTTGGTCCTCAGCATTCATCCTAATTTGGTTGTAGCTTAAGAACCCAAACATAAAGGATAACAAGGCATGTCCAACCATGGTATCGACCAGTTGATCAATACTAGGTAACAAGAAGTCATCCTTGATGGTGGATTTGTTTGGGTCTTAGAAGTCTATGCAAATTCATATGCTTCTATTTTTCTTATGCACAACTATGATGTTAAAGACCTAGTCTACATAGTCAGCAACCCAGATGAAACCACCTTTGTAAAGCTTGGTGATTTCATTATGGATGGCCAATGTCATCTTAGCTCTAACTTTGTATGATTTTTTAACTTGTTTAATGTAGGGATTGAGAATGATGTTATGTTGTAATATTCAAGGATCTAGGCTTGGCATGTACTCATATGACCATGTGAATGCCTTGATGTTACCTTTAAGCACTTTAGCAATATCATAGGCATGTTAGAGCTCTAGCAAGGAACTTAGTTTTAATGCTTTCACCTTGCTATTAGGTGTAGCCTTAGGGATCTCAATAAGGGGATCCTCTGTGACATCTCCTATCTCTATATTAAGATCCTTGACTAGATTGTCAAGCTAGTCTAGTGGTGCCTCTATGGCTGCTATGTACTTGACATAGGTTGTAGGCTCAAGGTCGAGGCAATGAGGGGCAATGCATTACTTGATATCACCATGATGTCTAATGAGGACCAAAGGTGAGAGAGGATACTTGTGCATAGCCATGTTATGTTCCTACAAAATCCTACAAAATCAACCAAAAAAAGTCAAGTGACACCTATTTCAATGAAGTTAATATGCACAAATGAAGAAAAAGCAATGTAATGAATTTTTTCCTAAGTATGGATATGGGTTATTGAGGAAGGTAAGCATGCTTGTGTTAGTTTTAGGCCTTAGCAGGCCATGTGCATGCTAGTTTGAGGTCTTTGCAGACCATGCACTAATCAAACATGTCATTCTAGGAAAGGATAGCCATGCTTGGAGAGTGGAATTGGCTCAGGCATTCACTGGGTAATAAAAGCTTGAAATTTTGGCTAAGTCTAGATGACTATACTCTCATACAATTATTCTTACATCCAACTATGCTCTAACACAACTATGCTCTTAACCAACTACAGTCTCCACTACACGTTTGGTGTGGAGCATAGTCCTAGGTTAGTGGATCATTAAATGATCTTAGGAGGGTATATAGATGCATTTTCACCATCGGTAAGTTATCATTTTCTTGCTTTCAAACATGATGTCGAGAGCATAGTCTTGCCATTATTATTGCACATTGCCAATGAAGAGCATAGTTGAAATAATGACACACTAGAGTGGATTCTTGCTTTGAGGACTATTGAATGTTGCTAAGAGGGAGAGAGAATTGGACTACCTACCATAGACATGCATGGAGGATAGGAGGCCATCGACGTGAGCTAGGTACACCAACTATAACTCCCCTTTTCTTATTTTCTTGCCTTTAATTTTTTTCATTTTTGGCAAGGGTTTGGAGTGTAGACTTAGTTTTCTTTTTGATGCCATATCATGATGGTGGCTACCATCACTATGCATCATTTTGGGCATCATAGTTGGGGATTTTTTGATGTCAATACATTTTTTCTACTATGTGTGGGCTATGGGGTTTTTAGCATGGGCTGCATGTCATGGCATAGTGGTGGTGGAAATGGCTACTGTTGCATGATGCAACATGGCCATAGGGGTTGTGCACTAGGTTTTGGAGTTGTAGGGTTTTAGGCATTTTTTTGTAGTGGGGGTTTTCATAGCATGCAAGTTAGGATAGATGTGTAGGTTGGGATTTGTGGCATGCAAGGGCTAAGGTTCAAGCCTCTATGCACCATAGTAGGGTTGTAGGTGTTCTTGCAATGGTAGGGGTGTGCTGGTAGGCTAAGAAGTAGCCTATCATAGGGGTGAGGGACATGGAAATGGTTTCCCGTACATTCTTTCTTTTCATTTGAAATTTTTTATTGAAACTTTGGTTGGGTAGAGGCCAAGCACATCATGCATTGCAAGGGTCATGGGATTTTTGTACCCTTTTGCACACCAAAAGGGCTATATGTGTGATTTCATCCTACAACGTGGCTGTAGGGGCCACAAGGATGGTTGGTGCTAGGAAACATTTCTTATGTTATTTTTAGTATTTTTCTTTTCTTTTGTGTCCTACACATGGCATAGGGCTTGGTGTTGTAGGGCCTAGGATTGTAGGTAAGCTAAGGGCATAGGCAAAGTGGGTAGGCACTATGGATTCTAGTGTGTAATAATTGTAATCATAGCATTTAGCATTGTGGCAAGGCATTATGTGTAGAGAGAAGTGTGGTAATGGTGTGTGGAGGCTGGCAAGGTGGTGCCAGGTGAGGCTAGTGGGGCAGCAATATGTAAGGCTATGCTTGCACTACCGTAGCCAAGACCATGCTTCCCATGCCTTGGAAGCATAGGTGATATCAATTGTTTGACAAAATGTGTATGCCTCAAAAGTTCATCTTTTTGGGACTACACTTTATAGAGAGCGTAGTTGGGAGTTAGAAAAAATACATAATTTGGGACTATGCTATCTACTGAGGTAGTCTAGAGTTAAAATATTTTTGCATTTTCCTAGACTATGCTCTCCACTAAGGCAGTCCAGAGTTGGAAAACATTTTGCCAAATATTTTGTAAACCATGAATAATGCTAAATGTACAAAATATAGCTCTAATTCTATGCAAACATGTTGTACCCCAGTGAGTACTAGGTGCATCAAATGAGTTGGTTGACATCTTATACCTATGAGGCCTTAGAGTGTATTGCCAAAATTAAGAATTTTTGCTAATTTATGTTGTATTATGTTAGTTTTGATAACTTATTTTAATGATTTATGCCAAAATTTGCATCTACATATGTATTTTAAGGCTTTTTTTGTTGCCTAGTGGATGTAGGATGGTGCTAAAGCATGTCTTGATTGTAGTGGAGCTTGTGGGAATCCTATGCTACATGAGTAAGCCTATCCTTAACACAACATTAGATATGTGGGTAGTTCATTAGGTGGTGTGATTCTAGCTAGGGATTCATGATTTTCTAGAGTTCCTATTGTAGTATTTTAGTGTTATCATGTGGTCACATGTTGTGGTAGAGGCTAGTAGCATCAGCACTAAGACGTTACTACTTGGGGATAACCAAGGAATCTTAAGATTCATCTCAAATGAGCCTACGACTAGTAGTGATGGTGTAGGTGGTTTAGGTAGAGGCCGTAGTAGCACTTGAAATCTATCCAAGATATGGGACATGATGGGGTTTGGTTGCTACAACAAGAGCAACACCTCTTCATTGCACTAAGAGTGCACACCCTATTCTATAACCCACCTAGAGATATATACTGCATCAAAGGATAAGTGCTCTTATGTTTCTTGTCATGTTTTTTCACTACTAGCTCATGTTATCTTGCTAATGACTCATGCTTAACACCAAGCTTAGAGTTAATGAGAAGGGCCTACATCATGAGGTGGATGCTCTACCCTTGGCCCTTACTACCTTGCAGGTGTTCTTGTCTAGTAAGAGTGTTCAGGTAACTATGCTTGAGTATGTGGGGCCTGATCTAGAGGTCTACTATACTCAATACTTGAAGCCATATGAGGGATGTAGGATCTATAGTTAGTTGGATGAGGAGTGGGATACTAGTGAGATTAACACCAAGGAGATGCTTACAACACCATCCTCATCTCACACTGCATTTGTTGCACATATGTATCTAAGCTCTGGCTCATGTTCTTGCTCATGTATGCCTATTAATTTGCCCTTGCATAATGCTAACATTGTTTTTCCTTTGTTGTAGTGGTAGTTGCCTTGGTTGAGGTGAGGGTAGTCACCATAGGCCACACAAAGTCCATCCTCATCATGAAATATGGTGATGTGGAGGGTGTGCAGCACTAGCTATGCCATAAAGCTTCAAATGCACTAAATGGTAAGCTCATGCATGTAGGGTTGATGGACCATTTTTTTTGCCCTTAGGCTAAGTATCACGATGGCCAAAATGATCACAATCATTGACTCCTTCAATAGTGACATTAGGCAGTTTCTCACCCAAGTGTGTGGCATGATGGTAGTGTTGGACCACAATGAGGCCTTCTTTGTCACCTCTTTGGCCATTCTACTAATGGTACAATGATTGTTGAGAAGGCTAGTAGGAAGGCGGACCATAGAGGGGAGATTGAGAAATGGTTGTGGATCACTCAATCTCACAAGGGCACACTAATTAAAAATTTGTTAGTACTTGAGGTATGGAAGCTCTACCCTCTATTCTATGATCATGCCTTTTTGAAGTTGCTCTCCCAACGGAAGATTCTTGGGCTAGAGTAAGCATGGGTGATAAAGGAGGTGCTACTGGAGGATACAAGGTTCAACTAGGTTGCACTACAAGCAGCTCTCCAAGCCATGGATTAAGCACATGTTCATGACTACGCATTTGTAGGACCCCCCGAATGGAGATTTATAAGTTATTATCTATAACAACTAAGGGTCCCATGGGGTAGTCACATTAGTTTCATGATAGAATAGATGAGGATCCTCCAATTGGCACCGAGGACATAAAAAAGGTGAACTGATATATTGTAGAAATGGTGGGGCCATCTAAGGTTAAGATCAAGATGCTACGTCCTGTAGAGGAGGTTGCCCTTGAGGTTAGAAAGCTAAGCAGCAAGAGGATCTGTATTAAGCCTCAAAGATTATGTGTAGAGGTTGTAGGTTAGTATTTGTAAATTTATTAGATGCATACATTGTATTAATGTATGTTTATATTTGTATATTTTTCTTTTATGTTACGTTATTAACTAGCTAGTGACATGCATCTATGTACTAATGTGATATGTATGTATATGGGTTGATTGCAAGGATAGTAGAGAGAGCTACAGGAGTAATAGTTAAGGTAGTAGTAGAAGAAGAGCCCCCTCAAGATAGGGAGGATGAGCCTCATGGAGATGAGCTACCTATGGCAATAGAGACCCTCTAGTAGTTGGAGTAAGATGGGTTTCTCCACCCTAATGGGGGTGATTTTGATAGCTTATTCAATGGTGTGTAGTTGGATGAGCCCCTACACTCATGCTTGACAGCTTGCTAGGTAACTAATTTGGAGTGCCATCTATCAATGCCTTTTTGCTCTAGTATTTGTAGATGTTTAATCATGTGCTAATTGCATCATTGTGTTACAACATTGAATGTTCCTACTAGTAGTCCCAGATCTACCTACTACATGAAGCTATGGGTAGATATGCTCAATAAATTCATTTTTATTGAAGGCATTGTTGAGATCATGGTAGACTACCTACAAAATGTAGATCTTGAGCTCAATATGTGCATGATGTTGCTTTGCTTTATGTTATCCCACTACTTAAATGCTTAAATCTTAGCTAAGATTGATCTATTATTGCCTACCTATAGGTCCTAAGATACATTGGAATCCAAGTAAGGTGTCCAAGGTGGATGCCTTTCCTAACCTACCTCCTAAAGTTGATCAGGTGTCTCATCACATGTATGAGACATCAAAAAAGTGCATGCTTTCTTGTGCAAAGGTGTTGTGTGTCTGTAGGTGCTTGAATGAGCACTTGTGAAAATTCATGAACAAGCTATAGAAGAGAGTGACTAGCTAGGATATGAAAATTAATGATCTTCAATTCAGATATGACTTTGTAGCAGCTAGATCACAAGGAGATAACACTTAGCATACCTCTTGGATTAGGTATGCCCAATATTGGATATCACTCAGAGGCAAGAATGAGGTCACATGGGAGCTAATAGAGTAATGGCTATAAATGGACTTGCTTGCCCAAAAGAACCAAGATTGGAAGAACTATACTACAAAGGTTTACCAATGGGGGCAAACATAGAAGAACCACAAACACCAATAGAAGTGCAAGCACGATGCATACCTATGATGGTATAAGGAGAAGTGTATTGAATGTAGCTATCTTGAGAAATTTCTTGATGTGATTGTTAGGAGGTAGGCATATGAGTTGTTTGCTCAACACATGGTGGTGAGTGGCTCTCTTAAGAGGTAAATCATCACCTCTTCGGAAGAGGATTCTTCTACTACCTTTTCAATGGAGCCATCCATATGGACCATTGTTGACAATAGCAAGATCCTTGTGGGGATTGACTTTGACTAGGAGGACTAGACATAACTTTTTAAGTTCAAGATCCTCTAGTGCTTGGAGGCTAGCCTTGGAAAGTTGCCTCCAAAACTCATCAATGTAGGACCCTCTTAGGCTAGATCTCTTTTTACTTTTTTGCATGTTTTGGATTAGCTTTTGTAGTGCATATTTTCTTACTAATTGTGTGTTTTTGCTATGGTTATGGTAGCAAGTACCTAGTGATGTTGCAGGCCCTAGAGACACAATGGAGGAAGAAGAACCTCCACCCCCACCTAGCACCACTAGTTGAGCATGACCAAATGTACCCCTACTGTTGGGTGTTTTTGCTATTTTTTCTATGTCTTTGCTACATGACACTACTCATGCTATGTACTAATATTAAGATGACATCTAATGAATGTATTTGCTATATGTAGTGTGTAATGTATAATCTTTTCTTTTATGGTTATTTGCTACGTTCTTTCTATGCTTATAATATGAAGAATTAATGTGCTAAGTTAGGATTATGTAACAATAGTGTAACTAGGCCATTACACGCCCCATGCTAGTTTAAGGCCATAGTGGGATGGTCAATGCTAGTTTAATGCCATTTTAGGCTACGATGATAGTTTAAGGCCATTTCAGACCATGTGCTACTAGTTTAAGGCCATGGCTAGCCATGTATACTACTAGTTTAAGGCCATTTTGGGCCATGTGTTGCCAGTTTAGGGCCATGACAAGTTAGAATGATGGGGATCAAGGGAAATAGTTTAAGGCCATTCCAGGCCATAGGATTGGTAATTTAAGGCCATGGTGGACCATGTGTTGTTAGTTTAAGGCCATAGCAAGCTGTATCATTGCTAGTTTAAGCCATGGTGAGCCACAATGTTGCTAGTTTAAGGCCATCGCAGGCCTTCTATTACTACCTCTTATTTTTTTAATTTTAGCTTTTATGATTTTTATGAATTTTGATGTTTTTCATGCATGAAGAAAAATTCGCTAAAGAAACAATGATAGAAATGTAAACTAAGCTATCGAATGCATAGGTGATGCAAATGGTAAGCTAAGGGATTAAACTAAATGCAAATAATATACGACAGAAGTAATGCAATGTAAGTGGAGAGTAGAATGCAAGGTGTAGAGAGATGAATAGATGGTAGGTTCCTAGCGCACTTTTAGACTAAAGGGATATCTTAGTTGCATAGTTTCTTTTTAATCTAGTATGGATTAGGGGATGTGTAGGGTCTAGATTGTACTATTCAGCAGTCTCCTTGATCCTTGCTTGCTACATTGGAGAGAAATTGTACCCATAGTGTGTGCTTCAGTAAGTCATTGGATTCTACCATCTCTTTGGGTGTGTTGGCCTTGTGTGTTTCATTTTCTACTGAAGGTGTGTCATTAGGAAATTTGTCCTTTGACCCTTACTCCATGTCTATGTTGTTGATAGTCAGAGGAGTGACATTATCATCATAGATGGTAACTTCACCATCTTCATATGGAAAGTGGATTTCCTAATGAATCAAGAAGGAGATGGCTAGTAGTTGGGCTAGCTAAGGCCTACCTAATATTAGGTTAAAGCCTAGCATCTCTTCTATAATGATGAATTTAGTGGTGATGGGGAACTACTGCCCTACCATGAAGGTTATTGTGATGATACCCTTAATGATGATGCATGACCCACTAAAGGACTTTAGACATGTGATTTTTGTCAACTTTCTTTGGTCCATGAGGCCTAAATTTTCAATGAAAGTGTATGGGATAACATTTTTTGATGTTCCATTGTTGACATGCACCCTCTAAATCTTGCATTACTTGACACGTATGGTGATAAACATGGAAGCTGTTATGACCTCACACTTCCTAAGGTCAACCTTAATTACCTCATCATGAAATGTGAGGGATGTGGAGCTTGATTCTTGCAATGCAGGAGGCAACATCATAGCATGGATGGAATTCTCATATGCTAGGATGTCCTCCATGATACGAATGAAGATCAACATTTTCACTAGTGCTTTGAGGTGGGAAAATGACGTCATGATTAGGTCATAAAGCCTCAATGTTGTGTTCTTCTATTTTAGTGCTTTCTTAACTTAGGCGAATGCATCTACAAAGTATTTGTCATAAGTTGCATTTTTATTGACTTTGAATTCTTTCATTCACCCTAAGAGATGAATTTCATGGGAGGAAACTTTGTCTTTGTTGGCTTGGCTGATGGAAGGGTCCTAGTACTTGATTGTGATTTTCTGGTGGTGGCCTCTTTAGTTGTTTTGTCCATGGAAATTGTAGATATAGGGATTGGTTTAGTTGGACCAAGCACTATTTTCTCTTAGTGTTTCCTAATCATCCTATCTATGAGATGCTCATTGGATCTCCTAAGTTATCACATAGAGGGTTTGTTAATTTTTCTAGTATAATTTTCCCTTGGAAGAGAAGGAACTGATGTGTTTCCCACTACCAAACTCTAGGTAGGTGAGGAGTTAACATGTTGTGGCACCTTGATGATAAAGGATGGCTAAATTGTATGGGATCTAATAATGAAGGGAGTTTTCGGTGCTTGGGGTGGGACTCTGACCATGAATGGGGGCCTCAAACTCGTGGAGGCCATGGGGGTCCTTACACTACCAAAGGGCACATCGACCATGAATGGCTACTACACCATTTCTAGGTTGTCATCAAGGCTAATAGAATTAATGAAATATCCTAAACCATCCATGTTTAGAGGATCCTTGTACACCCTTATAGATTGGTTCTAAGACCTAACTTGATTAATAGCATCATGTATCAACTCTTCTCTATCAATCATTCTTTGGAGTTCATGCTACAAGGCTATACAGAAATTGGTGTTGTGGCTAGGCAACTAGTGGTAGTGGTAGAACCAATCTAGCCTAAAGTGTTTTGGAACTGAGGGCTCATTCGAGGTTCCTAACATAGAATTCCTTAGGAGCTCACACTATCTATTTTTCCTTTTTAAAGCATCTTTAGACATCTACTTGTATTGGATATGTCCACACTTCAATAATTGATCCAATAGTTTTGAAGGTTTTAATGATTGTAGGGTGTACTTGGAGCGATCCTTGCGCTTAAAGTTAGGCATTTGAGTGGCTTGTGCTATGGCCATCACTGATGTGGGTTGGTTAGTTACCATAGTGCTAGGGTTGATAGTTTTGTTATTGGCTGGCACCTTGGGTGGCCTAGTCATTAGCCTTAGGTTGGTAGTTTTAGCCTCTTTGGCCACAGTTGCCACAATTGTAGTTTTCTTTCCCTTATCCCTATATTTTTAGCATGCAATTTTGTATACACCATGTAGGCTAGGTCCTTATTGCCTTCAACTACATCTTGTATGCTCTTGGTCTAGGTAAAGGATTGGCTCAAAGACTATAGGGCCAAGTACTATAGTTTTGACTTGAAGATGGATAGGAGGTGCATCTTAGTTATTGGCTCTTGAATTTCATTCAACGAGGTGCTCCAGCATTGGATAAACTTTTGGATGGGCTCTAGATGACTTTTCTTAATCTGCATCAGTTGGTCCAAGATCATTTTTTTCTTCAAGTTGTACTTGAAGCACATCACAAACTAGCTTAAAAGATTTTCCAAAGAGGAGATAGAGCCCCTAGGTAATGTGTGGTACCAATATAGTGCCTTGCTAGTGAGTGACATGGCAAACATGCATATGATAACATGTGGCATGCTTGTAGTAGTAGGCGGTTAGACCTAAACATCACCATATGTGCATTGGGATCCCCTTCACCATTGTACTTGGTGAATTGGGGTAGTAGGATCCCATTTGGTAGAGTTAGTGGTGGGATAGTAGGACTTATGGGATCATCCTGATAGAAGTCCACTACTTTAACTATTTTATAGGAGGTAGCCTTAAGTTACTTCACCTCTTTTGTCAAGGTTTTGATCAGTTGGAATGCTTAATCTAAGTTTTGGGATGCTACAATGGGTTACACTAATTGTGCTACCTGTTATATTGGTTGTGTGATCCATGACCCAGTTGTAGGTTGTGGGACCATGCAAGGTGTTTCCTACATTGGTTGTGTTATGGGCACAGTGACTAGGTCAAGCCACGCATGTGTAGGTTGGAATACTACTAAGGGTGCCAACAAAATAGGCAAGACATAAGGTTCCTAAGTCATTTGGGGTTTGGAGACATGAAGCATGTGAATGTAAGGTTGAGTAGGCATGATTGTTTCTAATAGAGATGACTAGGTAGGTTGTGATAATGCCATGAAGGGTAAGTTAATGTAAGGTACTACATTGTGATGTGTATACTATGTTTGGTGCATTACTATAAGAAGCATTGACCTAGAAGGCTATCCTAGGGTTATGACAGTCTTAAGAAAGATAGGTGAATGGGACTATAAAAGAGCCAAACTAGGGATCATCTGCTAGAAGAGAGTATGGAAGAAGTCCTTGTGCTTGGAATGAGGATTGAACTTGTCCTCCTTACCATGTAGGGGCTTCTCATAGTCTATTCCCACTTTTTTCTCATTTGCCCGAATGATTTGGACAAGTATCCAATGTTAGGGTTTCATGAGTGGGATGAAGTTAACTAAGGAAGGGATATACTCCCATCCATTTTGATGGATATGCTTGTAGCCCTATTTTACTTCCATGTCCAAGTAGTCTATGAATAGGCTTGCTTGGATCTTTGCACCTATGAAGTTATATTGTTCATCATTTAGCATAGTATACTCTAGGTCTTGGCCATGTAGCCTAAGGGATTTCCTTGGCTCTGCCATAGTAGGACTAGCACGGTGGTCAACCCTAGTTTCTTATTAGATGGGCAAGATAATGAGTGTGCTCAAGACTAATGTCAAAGGTTGTTCAAACTGGTTGAAAAAATGGCTAACTTTGCTAGTTGCAAAAAATAGCTAACTTTGGTAACTGCAAAAATAGCTAACTCTAGTGACTACACTCTCTACATTGAGAGAACTATGCTCTCTACTGATCTCTTAGAACTTAGCTAATTTTGGGAATGTGTGTTGCTACACAATGTTTCGAAGGAACCAACTACTAGGTCCAATCTACACCAATTGGTTAGTAAACAATCCCTATGCTAGCCTAAGATCTAGCTACTCCTACACATGTAGTAGGCCCACAGGGGTGTCATGATCTATGCTAGCCCAAAGCTAGCAATGGTGATGTAGAGCGCATATGAGTCAACTTCAATAGACACTGAAGAGGAAAATGGTTTTGGCCCTCCTTCTAGTACTAGAAACTATAACAACCAAAAATGTTGACGGTCCTCCTTCTAGCACCAAAAATTGTAATGACTGAAAATGTGGGTTGCTCAAACATTGAGGTCAACAAGCACATAGCCTAACCTCAAATTTGTGTGAGGGACTATTAAAGGTAGAGATGATATTCCCTAAATGATCTTGTTAATCTAACATGGACTTATTGGATGTAACTAGGGTGCAACATGGTTAGCTATGATGCTGATGCAAAATAGTGCTAAGTATTTGGTTGGTATCAATAGTGTTAATGGTGTCAAGCATAGTCAAGCTTCTCAATGACAATAAGGGTGTTAACATATAGATATTTTCATCCAAGTGTAGTTGTAGGCACAACTATGTGATGAAACACTAAAAAATGTAAATGAAATGCTAAAAATGCAAAGAGAGAGAGAAGTAGAACACCACCCCAAATGGGGTTGAGCATAGTTAACACCAAAAGGAGTTAGAAGGTACATAGGGTACAATAGGTGTAGTGGAGAGTGTAGCCATAGTTTTAGAGGTGTTTGGCTATGAAGATTGGCACTTGTTAAGAATTCTATGTCTACTGGATTGCTCAATGTAGTGTACCCTGGGTTACAATGTTTTACTAGGCTACAATGGGGTTGTAGTGGGTTATGGTGGGCTATGGTAGTCTACAACTTTGCCTCTCTGGTTCATTGGAATGCCTTTGGTTTGCTGATGCTTTGGTTTTCCAACTCTCAAATTTTCCAACCTACTTCAATATTGCCAACCTTGAAAATATTGAGGGTGGGGGTATTTATAGGGCTAGGTTTAGCATGAAATGTAAAGTGATTGCCATGTGGTAGAGGGCACGGTTAGAACTTTGGTATCACCCAACTAGTGATGTTGTGCTCTGTCTTACTTTACTAGACTCTATGAGACTATGAGACTATGACTATGTTACCGAGTGCATGTATATGCAACGAGAGGACCACAATGTACTTGAAAAAATGCAACTTTGCATACTATGATCTCCACTGTCTTGTATGGGGTCAAGTGTAGTTACAATTTTAGGGACAAAAAAGGGGATACAAAGATGCATTTTGCTAACTATGCTTGCTAGAGATAAGTTAGAGTTGAGTTGAGTGTTGGTGCTACATTGTGGAAATCATTGGAGATTGTTTTGATTAACTACACTTGACTACACTCTATACTAGGGGAGATCATAGTCCCACACTAGAAAAACATTTGCAAAAAATGGCCTCCAGTTAACTATGCTTAACTATGCTCTTGCCTAGTGGAGAGCATAGTTTCAATACTTAGGAAAATATGTAGGAATTGGGCCTTCATGCTGACTACACTCCAAGCCAGTGGAGAGCATATTCTTAGCACTCAAAACTTTTTTCAAAAACTAGGCTTTTATGCTAACTACACTTGACTATGCTCCAGGGTAGTGAAGAGCATGGTCTTACTAGCTAAGAAAATCTACAAAAATTGTGTCTTCATGCTAACTACACTTGACTATACTCTAGGGTAGTGGAGAGCGTAGTCTCAGCACTTACAAAATTTTGTGCTTGGGATTCCAGAGTTCAAATTTGATGGTGTTTCATCTATGATGTTCATGTAGCCCTGTGAGAGACAAAATTTTATGATGCAATTCATATTTATGTAGCTTCATTGAAACTAGCATTGAAAAATGGTATTCATGGTCATTATGGACTATCAAAATATTTTATGGATTTTTCAATGGTTGTAGAGGTAAAGACAATGATGATGAAGGTGCAACCAATAGCCAAAACACCATGCACAACATTAAAAAAAATGGTGAAAATGTGAAGGATGGTGCTAGAAAACACAAAATGTATGTAGGTAACAACAAAATTAATGTACTAGTAGGATGAAATGTTTATATAGGCACATGCAAGATGATATGTCATAAAGAGCAAAGAATAGAGAACATTGATGCATGGGTAGCAATACAAAAATGATAGCACAAGCTACATGGGATGCTAGTGCACATGATGGAGAAATAATAAAATAGCATGTAGTGATAGCAAGAAGGTAGGGAAAGGTAGCAAGAAATGTTGGTTATGCAAAAAGAGTGACTACAATAGAGGGCAATGACTACAATGGCCAACACTATTTCTATTATTATCACTTGGTCATAATCAATGACTTGTCACTAGAGAGAATACCAAAAGATGGCATGGATAACCATACACATGGTAAGGTAGCTCTATTAGTAGTTCCTAGTAGCACTACTTCATGATAGTTAAATAGTAGTGGAACAACCAATTTAGTCCTACCTATGGTAGCAAGCATGGAGAAATCTAATTGCAGTAAGGAAGCAAGGCCTATGGAAGAACCACATGGACCACAAACAAATATTCATTGCAATAGCACAATAGCATCTAGATCAAGTAGTGTAGTAGGAATGATGCAGTAGAAGAGAGGTGGCTAAATTGCAACTAGAGTAGCATGACAAGGTCAAGGCTTGGCAAAAGACATATGGACACTTGTAGATAACATGGAAATGGCACAATGCTACATGGTCAATGACTAGTTAGCATTGACGTTAACAGTTTGAACCAAGGCCTAAAATATCATTTTAAAAAAATATATTTATTATTATTATTTTATTATTGAAAATAGTTAAATTTAAGTAAACTGTCTTAATTATTTAACAATAAAAAGCTTGGATTTGATGGTCAGCTACACAAAGTATAAGATGTTGTGGTTAATAATTAAGAGCTCTTTATTTTGATTCCTAGTTTCAGCCTTTTAACATTAAGGAAGGTTGAAATCTATTGAAAATGATTCTTTATTTACTAAAAAAGGCATCTAGAATTGAAAGTTCCTACTTCCAAAGTCCAAATTTTTGGGCATAGAAAACAAGACTTCCTAAGAGATCGTCCATCCCAGTACTACTCTAGGATGGGTGTAATTAATTACTAAATTTCTATTGAAATTTCTGATAATGCACTGAATTCTCTTTTTGAAAATTTTCTCCATGTTTTAAGATTTAAATTTTACTACCTATTTTTGATGTGTTAAAATTTTCATTGATTAATGAAAGACTTTCCAATTGCTAAACCTACCAAGAAGGTAGGCTAGTGGCTGCAAGAGTCATAAATAAGGGTTGGTCATTAGAGCATGATAGTGGCAAGGATATGTGGCATGGTTGGAATGGTGCAACAAAAGAGAGCTAATTTGGTGCTGATTGGGAGTGGCATGATGGGGCCAAGGCTTGGAAAAAGATGTTTCTATGTAGGTAGATGACATGGAAATAACATCAGGTTGCATGGCCAATATTGTATAGATAGTCATAACGGCTAGCTAGCCCCTATCCTAAGGATTAGAGCCAAAGCCAAAAATTTAATTTTTAGATTTAAAAATATTTATTGTTATTATTATTATTAATGAGAAATGTTAAATATAGTGAAATTATATTATTTTTTAACAAGAAAAAACTTGGCTTTGATGATTAGAAATATGAAGCATAAGATGTTGAGGTTAATAATTAAGAATCTTGGGTTTGATTCCCAGCCCAAAATATTTAACATTATGTTTTTTTTATGATAGGTTGAAATTAATGGAAAAAAATCTTTGTTTTGCAAAAAGGGCATTTACAATCAAAATTTATCACTTTCAAATTTCAAAACCTTAGGCATGATTAATAAGACTTCACTAGAGTTCATTCATCCCAATACTACTCCAAGATGAGAAAGCTTAATTAGGAAATTTTTATCCAAATTTCTAACAATGTGTTAAATTTTCTTTTTAAAAATTTTCTTTTCATTTTCAAATTTAAATTTTACTATCTATTTAGGGTGGCTTGCCCTTGAAAATATTGACCTCTTGTTAGAGTGCTCATGAGAGAGTTAGTGTGGATTCAAGGTAGGCTGATTGAAAAATTGTAGCATTGTCAATTTGCTTGGTGATGTGCTTTTCTCCACTCTCTCTCTTTTTTAATTTTTTTTATTTTTTAATTTTTCTTTTTGCTATAGGGCAAACCTATTTTTGGTTTTACACATTACGAAATGTTAGTTGCAAGGTGTTGGCCATTGAGTGGACTATGTGCCACAAGATGGGATTTTCTTTGATGCAATTGTGGCACATCTATACGATAGGTGTTTCCTTCCTAGGATGAGTTTCATTACATCCACTTGGGCTTTGACTAGCCAACAAAGGCTTCCCACGAGATGAGTTGTTTTATGTCTACTTTGGATTCTATGGTTGACATGAAGAGAGTGTGCCATGTGTGTATGCATCAAAAGGATTTGCAATTTTGGCAATGCGTGGAATGTAAGAGGTTATTGGGATGTAAGGGTAGATGTGTGTAGGTTGTAACAGGACGAAGGGGATGTGCACTCTTAAGTAGCTTAACTAGTCCAATCATGCACATTGGTGTGATGGATGACTTGCTATTGTGATGAGATGCACCTTTGCACTACCACCCCAAGGTTTCGTCTTACAAACACACCTCCAAGAAGATAAGGAAAACCACAAAATATGAAATGCAAATCAAATACTAGATGAAAAGTTTATGCAAATTCATGGAAGACTAAATCAGTTGTTGCAAGTGCTCAAGAAGTGATTAAAAGTGCCAAGGGTGATGATGCTACAACTACTCCAAAGGCCAGAATGATGGCGAATGCTCTAGAGATCAAAAAAATGCTAGTTTATGATCCTACAGATCATGAACCTAGTTTTAGGTCTTGGAAAACTATGGCATGCTAGTTTATAGTTCTAGAAGCTTGTTGGGTGCTAGTTAAAGCATTGTGGTGGACATGTAGTTGTGCCAATTTAACATCATGACCCAAGGATGAGTTGTGCTAGTTTTAGCATCATGGAAAATGAATGGTGTACTTGTTTTATTGTCATGGCAAACATAGTATGCTATTTTAACATCATAGTAGATAATTTGTGCTAGTTTATAGTCATAGCAGACTACTATGCTAGTTTTAGAGTCATGGCGGATGTGTGCTTACCTTGCTTTGGTGAGGTATAGTGCTACATGCTAGATATGTTGTGCATAGCCATGCTATGTGTGTACAAGATATTGCAAAAATCAACTAGAAAAAAACATCAAGTGGCACTTATTTCAACAAAGTTAATGTGCAAAAATGCTAAACATGGTAATATGCATGGAGACTATTAAGGAAGGTAGACATGGTAGTTTTGGGAAATTTCAGGCCACATGTTGACTTCTAGTTTAAGGCCATCTCAGGCCATTATAAGGGGATTGATAGTTTTGGACCATTCTAGGCTAGAGGTGCTAGTTTAAGGCCATGGAAGGGCATCATGTTGCCAATTTAAGGCCATTGTGGGCCATTGTGTTTCTTTTTTGTCATTTTAATGTTTTTATGATTTTTGTGGTTTTTTGATGTTTTTTTGATGTGTAAACAAAGCAGGAAAATGTGTAAACAAAGAAAAATGATGTCTAATCTAAGCAAGCAGGCTAAATGTAAATGCATAAACAAATGCAATGCAAGCAAAAGTCAAAAATCCATGGTGCATGGTAGCAAATAACAAACAAGCACCTAGCATGTTCTATGCCAAGGGAGTACCTTGGTTGTGAAGTTGCTTCCTAATCCTATATGGATTAGGTAGTGTGTAGAGGTTAAGGTCCTCTTGGAGGTTGTTGGCTTCAACTACTCATTCAGGTGTGTTAGCCTATGTGCTACATTGTCATCTGTAGGTATATTAGTAGGAAATTCCACCTCCAAAACTTGTCCTATGTCTATATTATGGGTATTCCAAGGGAAGGAATTATCACCATGGTTGATAACTTAACCACCTATATAGGGAAGGTGGATTTCATGGTGGATGGAAGAGTAGACAGTGCATAGCTAGGCCAGCCAAGGCCTACCTAGGATTAGGTTGAAGCCTAGCATTTCTCTATGATAATGAATTCTGCTAAGGTAGGGAATTACTCCCCTACCATGAAGGCTATGTTGATGGTACCCCTCATGGTGACATCTGATCCATTGAAGGATTTTACACACATAGTTTTAATTGGCCAGATCTAGTCTATTAGGCCTAGCTTGTCAATGATGATGTACGAAACCACATTTGTTGTTACACTATCATCAACATGCACCCTACAGATGGTGCACTACCCAACACGTATGCTAATAAATAGTGGAGCTATTATGACCTTCCCTCATTTAGGTTTGACCTTGATTGCATCATCATAAAAGGCTAGGGATGTTGAACTTGATTCTTGTAGTGCATGGGACAACATCACTGCATGAATGACATTCTCATCTACAAGTATGTCCTCAGTAATAGAAATGAAGGCCATCATCTAGGCCAATGCTTCTCGGTGAGCAGATGAGGTCATGACCAAGCCATACAAGCTCAATGTTATATTTTTTTACTTGAGCATTTATCTTACCTAGGTTAATGTGTGTGTGAAGTTGTTGTCATTGGCTATTGTATTGGCCTTAACCTCCTCCATGTAACCTAATAGAAAAATCTCTCATAGAGGACACTTGGGTTTGGTTTCATTGGCCTACTTGGTGGCCTCAATGCAGGGTTGTTGGTTATTGGTTGTGGCCTTTGCTTCAGCCATAGGAATTGTAGGATGGGGGATTGGCTTTGGTGGACCAAGTGCTTTTTGGTCTCATTGTTGCCTAGCTATTTTATGTGTGAGGTGCTCATTTAGCCTCTTACATTACCACCTAGTAGGTCTACTCGTGTTGCTGATAGGATCGACCCTTAGATGAGAAGGGATCGATACATTACCCACTATCAAGCTTTGGGTAGGAGAGGGGCTAGCACATTATGGCACCCTAATGACAAACAACTACTTAGTGGTTGTTGTTGTGATATGCCAATTTAATGTCTTAGTGGACAAATTACTTAGGTGCTAGTTTAATGTTGTAGTGGTTAATTACTATGGGACCCTAACCATGAAGGGTGTTGTGGGTGTCCAAGGTGGAACCTTAATGACAAAGGGATGCCTCTTACTTGTGGAGGCTGAGGGAACCTTTGGGCTACTAGGAGGCACATAGATCATGAAAGACATCTGCACTAGTGCTAACTTTCCACCCACACTAATGGTGTTGATGACATAGGTAGTATCATTTGCATTGGACTTGTTTTTCATGTTAAGCACTAGTTGTTCCCTTTCTATCATTCTTTCTAAATCATCTTGCAAAGCTTGATAGAAGTCCTTGTTATGGTCAAACATCTAATGGGATTTGGGGCTTGTTTGATACTACTGAGGTGGGGTTTCTTAGTTGCTCATAGTACCTATCATGTCTTTGGTGGGCATTCTCTAACACTCATTTGTATTGGATTTTCCTAGCTTTTGGTAATTGTTCTAGCAATTTATAGGGTTTACATGGTAATGGGGTATACTTTGAGTGATCCTTGTGCTCAAAGTGGGACCTTGGAGTAGCTTGCACTATGGCCCCTACCAATGTAGGCAATTTAGTTCCTTAGGCACAAAAGTTGTTGGCTTTGCACATTGGGTCTTTAGGCTACTTAACCATTGGGCCTTGGTAGGTTACTTTTGTGGCTACTATTGTCATTATTATGTTTTCCTTCTATGCATGTTAATTTTGATAGGCCACGTCAGTCAGGTCCTTGTTGGCTTATGCTACCTCTTCTATGCCCTTTGTTTGGGTGAAGGCTTGGCTGAGAGACTTTGGTGATAGGTAGCACAGTTTTGACTTGATGAATTCATTAACTACATCCTTGAAGATGGCAAAGAGATGCATCTTAGTGATTGGCTCTCCTATTTCTTGTAATGAGGCACTCCAACATTGGATAAACTTTTGCATGGGCTTTAAGGGGCCCTAGTTGATTTGCATGAGTTAGTCGAGGGCTGCTTTAGGCTTCAAGTTGTACCTAAAGTACATCACAGGCTAGCTTAGAAGATCCTCCAAGGATGAGATGGAGTCCCTAGGTAGCATGTAATACAAGTCTAGGGCTTTACCAATGAGGAACATGGTGAAAATGCATATGATTGCATGTGGCCAAGCTTGTAGTAGCAAACACTTAGAAATGAATGTGATCAAGTGTGCATTGGGATCTTCTTTACTATTGTACTTGGTGAGTTGAGGCATTGGGACCCCAATTGGCAAAGTTAGGGGTGGGACCACAGGACTTATGGGGTCATCCTATTAGAAATCCACTACTTTGATGGTTTTGGAGGAAGCATTTTTGAGTTGGTTGATCTCCTCTGCCAAGGTTTGGATTAGCTGGAATGCCTAGTCCAAGTTGTAAGATGTGTCAACCAATTGTGTTGGTTGCACTGTCTGTTGTATGGTTTGTATATCCCAAGGCTAGATTGTTGGTTTTGAAGCCACGTAATGTGGTTGATGCATTAATTGTGCTATGGGTGTAGTGGCCAAGGGAAGCCATGCACATGTGGGTTGGACTAACATCGAGGGAATCAACAAACTTGGTAGGACATAAGCTTCCTAAGTCATTTGGGGTTGGGAGATGGCCCCTACGTAGATGTAGGTTTGGGCAAGTGTGATTGCTACTAGCAAGAATGGTTGAGCATGCATGATTACCATCTCAAGGAGGATGGGTGAACTAAATCAAGGAGGGACCATACTAGAGAGTGGTTTTTGGAAGATAGTGTAAAAGGGGCTCTCACATTTGGAGTAGGCTTTAAACTTATCTTCTTCCTCTTGTGAGGCTTCATCATAGTTGGTCCTTACATTGTGCTTGTTTGCATGGATGAGGTGGAACAACAACTAGTGATAGGAATCCATGAATGGAATTATGTTGAAAGAGGAAGGAATGTACTCTCATCCATCCTAGTCGATTCATTTCAAGTCCTATTTTGCCTCTATGTCAAGGTAATCCATGGGTAATCCTACTTGGATTTTGGCACAAAAAAAGTTGTATTATTTGTGGTTGAGAATAGCATGCTTTGGGTGGATGATGAAGGTGAAAAGTGTGTTAGACACCGATGTGGAAGGCTAATATTGATTCATAGTCACAAATTGGGTTGTGAAAGGGAAGGCTACAAGTTTTTGTTTGCAAAACTTACTAAGTCTAAAAACTACAAAATAATGGCTAATCATTAAAACTACAAAAAAATGGCTAAGTGTGAAGACTACACTCTATACACTAGGAGCTAACTATGCTCCACACCAACTACACTTTTCACCAACTATGATCTCTACACTCAAAGAATGGAGACTTAGAAAAATAGTGGAGAGGAGCACAATTTTGGATTTCTATTTAGGGTTCTAAAGGCATTGACAATAGGGTCCAATCTACACTAATAAGGATGTAGAGAGCATCTAAGATAATGACCAATGAAGTCCAAAAAATTAAATGGATCAACCCTCCTTATAGCATCAAAAACTATAACAACCAAAAACATTAGTGGGTGGAATCACCAAGGGGTCAACAAATGCATAGCCTTACCCTAACCTTGTGCAAGGGCCTACTAGAAGTAGAGATGGGATGCCTTGAATGGTCTTGTTGATTGAATAGGGACTTTGTTGGTTGTAACTGAGGTAGTGCATGTAACTAGGGATGGTGTGGTTAGCCTAGATGCAAATGTGAATGGATGAAAATAGTGCTAAGTGTTCTAGCAATGTTTGCAATGGTAAAGATCATAATCATGGGGTGCATGGGGGGTGAGCGTAATCATGGGTTTCAACATGAATGGGGATGCCAACTCATGGAGACTACTACACAAGCATAGTTAGAACATGACTATGTGTTGAAAATGCAAAAAATGCAAAGAAAATGTTAAAAATGAAAAAGAGAGAAATAGAACACTATCCCAGATGGGGTTGAAAGTAGTTAACTCATAAAGGGGTTTAGAAGGTACATGGTGTATAATAGGCACATTGTGGAGCATACTCATAGTCTCAATGCTATCAGGCTATGAATTCTAGCACTTACTATGGTGTTTGTGCCTGCTAGGTTGGCTACCATGATGCACTATGGATGCTGGTGTTTAATAGGGCTTCAATGAGGCTATGGTGGGTCGTGGAATGAACTCTACCTCTGTCTAGTGTGTTGGTGTGCCTTTGGGTCTCGCTTGCCTAAACAATGTCAAATGCCAAATGCCAAAATGATAAAATGTTGAACTTACCAACCCCTAAAACATTGGGAGTGCAATGGTATTTATAGGACTAGGGTTAGCTCAAAATGTAAAGAGACTACAACATGGTAATTTGGTCATTTGGACTATGTTGTACCCCAACTACACTCTTCACTAAGGGAAGCAATGTTAGATTGTGTGATGCTTTGATGGAGTTTGTAAGGCCAAGAAACTATAACTACATTGTCCAATTGCATGTGCAAGTTCCAAAAGGACCACAATGTACCTAAAAACTCCAAAAAATGCAACTTTTGTAGACCATGCTCTAAGACTACGCTATCCACTATGGGAAGTGGTATCAAGAATAGTTATAATTTTGGGGAGAAAAACGAGGACAAAAAGATGCATGTTGCTTGCCAAAGGTGTGTTAGAGCCAAGTTGAATTCCAGTGCTACATTCTGGAGGCTTTTAGAGGCTATTCTAGCTAACTATTTTTGACTATGCTCTATACTAGGGGAGAGCATAGTCACAATAGTTAGAAACATTTTGTAGAAAATGGTTTTCCATGCTAACTACGCTCTAGACTAGGGTAGAGCACAGTCCCAGACTTAAATTTTTTTTTGCAAAATCTGGCTTCAAGTTAACTACGCTTGACTACACTCCTAAGCATAGTCTTGGTAGTTAGGAAATTTTACAAAAATCTACTTCCATGCTAAGCCTGCTAACTATGCTCTAGAGCATAGTGGAGAACATACTATCAACACTTAGAAAAATCTACAAAAATTAGGCTTCCAAATTGTCTACACTTGACTATGCTATAGAGCATGGTCTTAAAAATTAGAAAAATTTTGTAAACCTATGTCTTCATATTGACTACATTCTTGAGCATAGTCCCCATAGTAGAGAGCATAGTCTCGACACTTAGAAAAATTTGCAACTACTATCTGACACTTGAAAAATTGTGTGAAACTAGCATTTGAGCTAAATACGATCTATACTATGCTAACTACACTCTAGTGCAATGGATATTATAGTCTTAACACTTAAAAAAATTTACAACTACTATCTAACAGTTCAAAAAATATGCAAAACTAGTGTTTGAGCTAAATATGCTCTATTCTGTGCTAACTATGCTCTGGTGCAACGGAGAGCATAGTCTCAACACTTAGAAAAAATTTGTGAAAGGTATCATCATTCTAACACTTAGCAAAATTTGTGGTCGAGAAGAAATAGCCAAATTTTTGTGGTGTTTCATTGACTATAAGATAGCATGTGCTAAATTAGAACTAAACATCAACTTGTTATAAGTAGAATTGTGATGGATGGCTAAGTACAAGAGAATTCATAATTTAGAACCTTTCTTATCAAACGTTAATCATCTAGCAAAGTTAGACAATTATAATAAAATAACTCTTATAGAATATCTACTTATTAGAGATGAGATTCATGAAGTTTTCCTTTTGCAAATGAGATAAGGAGAAATACTAGCATTTAAGTATTATGTGAATCATCTAAATATTAATTTCAATAGGAATTTTCAATCCTACAATCAACAAAGCAAAGGGGCAAGAGATGTTAGCATCCATAGTTATGAAGAAAATTATCATCAATGACATATTGCAATGGGTGCTAGGATACTCCATCCACAAATTATCCATACATCCAATTTAACATCATACAATATTCATTATATCTCTGAATCTTGTTGATCCCATTAGCCAACCTACATCTTAGCTTGTTATTCTTGTTGCATCTATGCTACCTATATCTCATCCTATATTCACTCTTCTATCACCACATAACTTATTCCATAGCACTACTAAAGTCAATCTTCCTACACAAATACAAAATTTCAATTCCTTATTAAAACTTTTTTTAGCCCATGAAAATCACTTCATAGGTCCAACAATCTTAGCTTTTGATTTCATTCCTTCCACCTTCTAAAGTATTATCCTAGTTAATTGTTCCTTTATCAATTTCACTTCTAGATATCACATCACCTTAACCCATGCTTCCAATTTCAAACCCTCCTTTGGATAATTCTTCCTTTTCTAACATGATTAGTGTGCATCCCAAACACATACTAATGCTTCAAGACTTATCATCATGGATATAAGCTAAGAAGGATCAAATCAAGAAGGCTACTACCCTGCATGGTAGAAGTCCAATGGATTCCATTTTCCATCTTCTTATGGAGTACATTAGCCCCTTAATTCCACCAACTTAAGTACCCAAAGGCATTACCCTACCCAGCTCCACTAAATATAATAGAGAAGTTGACCATACAAACCATTTCATTACATTTTGTAATAGTGTATATTATTATCAAATTATCATCACACCATTTTTAGGAGTTTTTAAAACTTGCTCATTGACAAAGTGCTTGAACAGTATAGGTTCCTACATCATGGATTTATTACCTCACTAAAGTAGCTTTCTATGACCTTCATGGAATTATTTAAGTAAAACATAAGTAGAGGTTGTATCCCTAAGAAGTTATTGGTCATCAAGTAGTCATCTAATTAAGCCATCACTAAGTTCATATCACAATGTACTTCTACTACTATGAAATTGATGCATCAATTACTTGATGATCAGTTATTGAATATCTTCATGGGATTTATCAATGACTGCATTCAAGATAAGCTAGTTTATCCTTAACCATTCAGCATTTATGATCCTATCATGTTTGTGATTCACATTGAGGAAGTGACAATTTAATGGAATGAGTTAATTTCTATAATAAGGCAAGCAAGACAACTAGAAAGAAAAATTCTTTATAAAATTTTGGACAAACCATAGATTTAGTTAACCAAACTTCATAGGGATCTTTGTTCACAAATGGAGGCAATGAAATAATAGTACAGAAGATAAAATAATATTGTAAAAACTTTGTTAGGTGTAAATTAATAGCAAAGACAACCCAACAACATGTAAAAATAAACATACATTTCTAATGACTTATATAGATATACAACATGCTATTGAACGAGGGGTACATAACCCCAAAATAGATGTCAAATTAGAGAAGATAATTCAAACACACTGAATTTGGAAATAGAAAATACACAAGATAATTCAATTTCTAGAAAATATAAAAGAACTATCTATCTTTAATTATATTGAAAATATTATAATTACATAAGAATCATAACCCAGATCATATTGAATCTTATTACATTCAATACTATTGTAGAGCATGAAGCTCTACAATCACACAATGATTTACCTCAATGTAAGGTTTAGTTAATCCAAATCTCTCCACACATAGATTTGAGATCAAACACACATACAAAGAGATGGTCAAGATCACACATACTTGCATCTCTCTAACTTCTCAAACCTATACATTTATCATCTATAGGGATGAAAAAGAATTTAGAGGAGTTATCCCTACATCAATTTGTTAAATGAAACAAAGAAAATTTGTTGTCTAGATGTAAGTGTTAAAAGATTCTAATTACTCCTATCCTAAATAGTTTCAAATGTCAAATAAAAATAATCAACAATGGCTTGATGAAGAATGCAAGATAGCTAGAATCTTATTGAAGACTTAGAAGTTATGAGAGATTATCAAGTTATATAAAAATCTAATTTAAACTAAGAAGAGAAAATTATCTAAATAGAGATAATTTAATTTATTAAAAATAATAAGAAAAAATGTCAAATATTTTTTACACTTATTTTAATGAAAGAGAAGAATAGACTATGCTTTTCTTTGAAAGATATTAAAAATTTTTATCAATGATTATTTTATAGTGACAATAGAATAGAAGATTTTCATAAGAGTAATAATAAATTATTCATTTATATTGATGATATAACATAAGGAATAAAAAATTATATACTTTTAAAATTTTTCTATCTCTTATGAGTTATGGAGATGTTTGGAAAATTTTGAAATTTCTAGAGCACTTTTATTTGCTATCCAAAAAAATTAGAAAGAAGTACATCCAAGGTTGAAAATTGAATACAATCTCTCTAAACTTGCTATGGTAGAAATTTTATCTTCTCCAAGGTCAATTTGAGTCCCCACAAGTTGATTGCAAGTTGTAGGAAGGTTATGGTTTGCAATGTCAAGAATCATGGTCAGGTCATGTATTATATCACAAGCCCACCATGGGTCATAGTCTAAGAGAAATAGAGAGGAGATAAAATCTATGAATACCATGAGCTAGTCATGAGTCATGATTATGTCATGATTAATATTTTGGCCTTTTTGTTACCTCCTTGTACTCCAAATCTCTCTTACATGTGGACTACAAGTTATGGAACTATTCAAAAAATAGACCATGAGTAGAGCACAAGTTGTAGTAAGGTAGTAGTTGTTAACCATAGGTCTTGGTAATGTCTTGATTACCTAGAAATGCTTGTGTTTACTATGAGCTGTGGTAAAGTTATGGTCCTATAGGAAATAAAGAATACTTAAATGAAATTTTGGAAACAATATAAGAAGAGATGAGATTCAAAACTTGGTAATAAAGACCAAAAACATGTTTTATAGCCTCCAAAAATGGTGAGAAAACATTAAATTAGAAGATAAACTTAAATTAAACCTTGAATTTCACATTTATGTGCAAAATGCACAAAACCATCATGAACATGCATAAACTCTTAAAACATCACTAAAATGACTTTAGAATACTTTCGAAACATGAGAAAAATATGAGGAAAGACTCCCACAAGCTAAAGAAACTTGAAACATGAACATGAAAAGATATTTATATGCTTTTGCATCAAATTAAAGGGTTGAAACTAGAAAACCACCAATTTCGGGCTTATGTAGTTCAACGACAGATTTTTCTAAGTGTCAAAACTTAGCAAATTTTTTTAAGTGTGGCTACTACATTTCCCAGCATATCCAACATAGCACACATTAAGCCCTATTTTGTAAGATTTTTCTAAGTGTCAGCAATAGTTTCATGAAAATTTTTCTAAGTGTCTTGCTACCCTCCATAGCATAGCCAGCATAGGACACATTTCCATGGCCAATTTGCCCAAGTGTCAAGCCAATAGTGGTCAATGGTTGCTTGGCATGGACAAAATAGTTTGGAAAATTTTCTATCTCCTGAGCTTTCATGCTTGCTATGCTCCATAGCAGACCTAGCTTGACACATGTCCTAGTTGCTAGCTTGCCCAACTACTAGGCTAGAGATTCTCAGAAGTGCTTAGGATGGACAAAATGGTTTGACAAATTTTCTATCTTTCGGGTTGCTATGCTCTACTATGCTCCATAGTGTAGCAAGTGTGACACAAGTTCTAGTGCCTAGTTTTGCCTAAGTGTTGGACAAGGATATGTCAAGATAGCTCAACATCAAAGACACATTTGGAGAATTCCCTAGATTTTGAGGTTGCCTATCCTACTATGCCCCAAAGCATAGCCAACATGCCATGATAAAATACTACAGATTTTATCAAAATTTGGCTAAGTATTCCTACTATGCTCCCCAGTGTTATGTTACACTCTAGAGCGTAGCTAGCTTAACACTAAGGAAGAGCTTTCAATAGCCTCTAGAAGCCTTCAAAACTCAATATCAACCTTTGTATCAACTCCAAAATTCCTTTGGTAGCCAAGATCAATAGTTTGCATTTCTTTTGCACCTCCCATTGATCCCCAAAATTGTTCCTACACTTGACCCTACTCGAAACAGGGAGAAGACGTAGTCCTAGAGTGTAGTCTCCAAGTTTGATTATTTTGACACTATTTGTAGGTACATTGTAGTCTCTTAGAATTTAGCACATGTAGTTCAAGCAGTGTGGTTACAATTCAGTAGTCTCTAGAAATCCATTGTTGTTCTTCAGAGTGTAACACTTTGCTACTCTCATGAGAGCGTAACATGTTAACGTAACCCTATTTATGCTCATGCCACATGGAACCTAGGGCATGTGGCATCCAATACATGTTTCATGCTAAAACCTATAAATATCCTAAAGACTAGCACTTTAGGGCTTAGAAAATCAAATGAGCATTAAGCATTTGAGCATTCTAAGCATCCCTAACACTCCCACATCTAAACATCCAAGCTTCACACCTTGGCAATTACCAAAATGCAGTCTACCATTGCACCCATAGAATGTGGCGATAGCCAACCCTGTAGGTTTCGCCTTACTTTCAGCTACTTACTCGATGTGCCAAACATCGTAGAGACTACGACTACACTACTATTGCCATTATGCCTACCTAACACTACAGACCATTCTCACCTCTTGTTTAGCAAAAATTCACCCTCCCCAATTTTGGAGTAGTGCATTTCTTTGTAGTTAAGTTATATTTCATTCCTTTCCTAAGCATTTTTTTTCTTTGATATTAAGCATAACTCTTACATTTCTCCACTATTCAACATGTATTTACAAGTTCACGTTGTTGTTTGTAGGCCAAGACTCTCTGCTATGCTCTTGTTTGTTGTCTCAGTGTTTGCACGTAATGCTCTATAAACCCTCCTAACAAACGATCTTTCTAACACAATGTAAGTCCCTATCTAATCAACTAGACTATTCAAGACACCTTGTTTCCATTTCCCAACATGGCTCTCACATGGATTTGGGATTAGGCTATATGCCCATTGACCTCTTGGTATTCCAACTACTGATGTTTTCAGATGTCATAGTTTTTTGGTGCTAGAGGGAGGGCCTTTCATTCCTTTTGTGTTCAAGGGTAGTCCCATGTGCTTTCTACACCTCCATCACTAGTAGTAAGCTAGTGTAGATATAACACCCCTATGGACTTACCATGGCAGTAGTTGGATCATAGGCCAAGCTAGTGTAGAGGGAGGGCCTTTCATTCCTTTTGTGTTTCGGTTGATGTAGATTGGTCCCAATTGTTGATTCCCCTAGAACCCCATAGGATGAAAAGCCCAACTGTGTCTGTCATGTCAAGATTTGACTATTCTAGAGAGTGTAACAACCCTTTAGAGCATAACAGTCCCTCAAAGCATAATGAGTGTAATGGTAGAGATAATCATTTTTTCACATCATTTCTAAAGTTAGTCATTTTTTACCTATTTTTATAGTTTTCATACTTAGCTATTTTTTGTTTAATGTTTTCTGCACTTTAATTTTTTCCCAACACCTTCTTTTCTTACATTTTTTCTAAATAGCAACATGAATCCCATAAACACCTCAACCTTTGCCTTGAGCATGGAGGTGGCTCATCCCATTCAACAGGTGAGAGATGTTGAGAAATGGATTTGTTGAGTATGACCACAATGGTAGTCTCTTAGAATGCATCATCAATCACCTAAACATAGGACATTGGATGATGAAGGATATAATTTCCTTTGTGCAAAGTTTTAGGTGGGCCTATCATTAGACCACCAAGAAATAGAAGTGAAGTGTAGCATCGAAATCATTCATCAAAATTGGAAGGAATTTTTTCCAACCCCTGACATGGTCATCCCACTCATCGATAACTTTAAGTGGATCCTAGACCAACTTATTAGGGTGAGTGGGACAAAAAAACAAGATGTAGTATCAAACTATGATGAACACCTAAAAGGATGGGTAGGAGGAATTTGAGTCCCATTCAGACATCAGTGTCCCATTTTATGCCTCTATCCAATAGCCTACCTCCACTTTTGTGCCACACTAGTCATAGTATTCTACCTTCTTTGAGGTTGCAGTGACACTTCCACAACCTAAATATCTACTTGTGATAGCTAGCCACGAAGTCTTGCATGCATAACAAAGTGCAGGACCTTCTACCTCTTTCCCCTTTATCATCTCCTCATAACCTATTTAGCCTTCCCTACCAACATCCATGATACCAAAACTACTATTTGTGCACATGACACCCATATCTTAGTTGTAGATAGGTCACATGCCCTTTATCCTAGCCATCTTAGTAGCACCACCAACAATAGTCCAAACTTCAACCACGTGGTGGGCTATGACCTCTATGCCCATAGCATAGTTATCACACATGCCACAATACATGCAACAACAAACTCAACAAGCATTACATGTGGTGGCACAACCCACAATACGGCTATGGGCTACTCTAATGGCACCACTAGTAGCACAACTAGTGCAACCCTCTATGGCATCCCCAAGTTTGGACCAAGCATTTCAACTCAACCAAACTCTCATGGAGGAGGTTAGGTAGATCAAAGCATCCAATTTAGAAATAGTCCATGTGATGGACTTCTATCAATATGATCCCATCAGTCCTACAATCTCACCACTAACTTTACCTCCTGGGGTCCAACATCCCTAATTCATGAAATACAATGGTGAGGGGGACCCCAATGCCCACCTGGTAACTTTCCATTTTGAGTGCCTACTTTTGCAAATGTAGCTACATGTAATCATCCATGTCTTTTCCATCTATTTGATTGGTAAAGCTCTTGATTGATACCATGCATTCCCTAGATCCTCCATTTCAACTTTAGAGGAGCTACTAAGCTAATTTGTAACTCTCTTTAAGTATAACTTGAAGCCTAAGGCCATACTAGACCAACTAATGAACATCAAGTAAGGGGTGTTAGAGCCTATGCAAAGATTTATACAACATTGAAGTGCTTCCCTCAATGAAATTCATGAGCTGATAGTAGAAACTCATCTTTTGGCTATTTTTAAGGATGCAGTAAATGACTTTATCAAGTCAAAACTATACTACTTAGCCCTGTGCTCTCTTAGCTAAGCTTTTGCTCAAATGAAGAGCATACAAGCTATGGCAGAAGCTAGTAAGGACTTGTCCTATGTGGCCTACAAAAATTCACATAGAAAAAAGAACAAAGAAAAGGGAAAGAATGTAAAAACCATAGCAACTATGGCCAATGAAGCCAAACCCAACAACACTAAGCCAACGGCTAGGGTGCCTAAAGCCCCAGCCAATAGCAACAAGGCATCAGCTTCTGCCACTATAGGAACCAACTAGCCCATAGCATTAGAAGTAGTGGGGCAAGATTCCCAAAGATAAAACTTTGAGTGCAAGGATTGCTCAGAGTACACCCCCTTGCCCATCAAGCTATCAAAGCTCCTAGATCAACTACTTAGTGCTAGGTGCATTCAACATAAAAAAATGTCTAAGGATGCATGAAAATTCCACAAGTGGTACTATGAGGTCCTTAGATATCCTTTTGTAGCTATGTCAAAAAATCCCCTAGTCCCTAGAAACCTCAGATTGAACCAGTTCTACAACTACCACTAGCTACATGGCCATGACACAAACTACTGCTTGGTGTTGAAAGATGATATTCAATGCATGATTGATCAAGGAAAACTGGTCCTTGATGAAAGTAGTCCTATACAATTAAAAAACCAATCCATGAAGGTCTACAAGGATCCACTCAATGCCAGTGGTATAGGTTACATCATCAATGCTATTAGTGTTGATGATAACACAAAAATGGCACATGAATCATTTGTAGTTCATGTGTCCTCTGATGATACTGGGGCCTCAATGTTAACTAGACCATAGTCCCCTTTCATCATCAAAGCACCACCTCAGGTGCCCATGATACCCTTTGTGGTTAGAACCCAACAACACATTGCGTCAATGGTAACCTAGACACCTTTTGTCATTAGGGTGCCAAAATGTGTAGATGCCCCATCTACCTAGGGTCTAGTGGTGGGAACTACATTAAAACTTCCTACCTGAAATCATACCCTAAGAGACATGATGAGTGTCTTGTTGACAAAATGATCAAGAAACACATGGAGCTACATCCTTCTAAGCCCACCTCCTTATCAGCCATCCCCATGGCCTCATCATCTCAGGCCACCAACACTAGCACAAATAGTCACTAAACAAGTGCTAAGGCTTGAATGCCCACCCCACAACCAAAGGTCAAATCTCCTTCTCAGGAGATTTATCTCTTAGGATGCATGGAGGAGGTAAAGGTCTCCAAAATAACAAATGGTGAAAAATATTTCTTAGAGACACTGGAGTAAGTTAAACAAGCTCTAAAACAAAAAAAAAAACACAACCTTGATCCTATATGACTTGATTATGACCTATTTTTCCCATTATGAGGGTTTGGTTCATATGCTAACATCTATTCAAGTTAAGGAAGATGTTCCAGTAGATGAAAAAGCCACTCATGCTATAATGTTTCCACCCACAACCCAAGAGTCAAGGTCAAAACCCTTGACATTTTGTGATGAGGTAGTCAATGTTGACCCTAAAAAGGGTTAGGTGACCAATGAACCCATGTTTATAACAATTTATGTAGAACAATACAAAATGTGTAGGGTGCACATTAATGATGGTATAGCAACCAATGTTACCCCATTCCTTGTTGTTGACCAGATCAGTTCAACAACAACGACATGTTTGAAATCCTTCAATGGAGTGTGTGTGTTTGTTAAAGAAATAGTTAAAATAGATTTCATGGAAGGGGATAAATTCCCTACTAACACTAAATTCATCGTAGTTGAAGAAATGCTTGGATTCAACCTAATTTTAGGAAGGTCTTAGCTAGCCCAACTATAGGCTATTTCTTCATCTATTCACCAAGAGATCCACTTTCCCTACAAGGATGGGGAGGTGGCAATCTTTGGTGACAATGTAGCCCCTCCGACCATTAATAATGTATGTATAGAACAAGAGTCGAAGGTAGAATTTTCTGAAAATGCACCACCCATTCATAATAAAAGTCAATGTTGTTTGGCTAATTTTAAATAGCCAAGTGAGACAATCGACCTCCCTAAGGGAGCTCTCTAGGTAGAATTTCCCTTCTCTACAATAGAGAAAGGTCTGGGGAAATATTGTCTTGTTCCTTTTAGGCCTTATGTGCCACCTAACCAACATTAGGTTAGAAAGCACCTACACAACTAAGGCATGCCCTTGGTTCACTTGCATGTTTAACTTGCCCTTAGTCCTTTTCTTGTACAATTATAGTTACATTATTGTTTACACCCTGCATTAGTTATGTCATTTCTTTAATGCATGCAGTTTCATTTATTTATTTACACATAAGAGATGAAAAAAGTGACCTAGAAAGGCCTTAAACTATCACTCTATCCAAAAAGACCTTAAACTATTTCTTGGCCTGAAAAGGCCTTAAACTATCACATGGCTTGTCAAAGCCTAAAACTAGGAACCAACTCCCTTTTACATGATGACCCTAAATGGCCTTAAATTAGCAATGGCCCAAAATGGCCTTAAACTAGTGATGGCCCTTCTAACATTGCCTTAAACTACCATGGGACCCTGAAGGGGCCCAATTGCATTAATCAAATCATTAGTCAAAGCAACATTACATAAAATACCACAAAATGACAAGCGAAAAATTGTAACAATTCCATTGAACTATCAATAATATATGAAGTTCAAGTTTAGATCCAAAACATAAAATCTTCAAAGAAATGCAAGATTTCCCAATAATAGGGCTACATTTTAGGCATTCCAGCCTATAGTGTGCAATTGGGGTTAGGGCTCTTCCTCTTTCTCTTCATCCGCTACTCAACTAGGTCCTGTGCCATTACCCAAAACCTGCATCAAATAAAAATAAAATAATAAATTAGCCAAAAAATGAGGTGACATGTAACATTATAATAAAATAAATGAAAATAAGATAAACTAAACCAACATAAGAAGGACCTGCATCCATGTCTAGGGGCATCCTATCAAGGCTAGCCTCTAGGCATCACAGGATTTCGTCCTCTAACAACCATGTTCAATCCTCCTCACCAAGGTCAATTCTTATGAGGGGTTTTCCTTTTTCTATGATCATCCATAAGGGTGGCCCCAATGAAAACATTGTAAAATTCACCTCTCTAGAAGGTATAGTGATCTATCTTTCTAGGGACTCACTTACCACTACATTGCTTGCAAAACATTTGTAAGCTTGTGTGGCACTGATTACATCAAGAAATATCTCTTGGCATCAATGCTGCATAGACTCATCTCTATACTTTTTGTGGTATGCTTCACACTCTTTCTTATAGTGGTTCTTGTGATTCTTTTGAGTTTATCCCCACTAGTACACTTTCATGCTATAATCCTTCCAATCTTCATTTTTCCTTACTAAGAGGTCCATCTATAGTCCCTACTCAACTACCTGAAGGGTGGCCTCATTCTTACCCCAAACAGCTGACCAATACCTAGCATAATCAATTTTAGCTATGTGATAGCTATCATCTAGCTTGTCACATGTAGCTAAGAAGTCATAATAGGACTATACGTCCTCTAGTCTTGCCTCCTAGTTTACCTTCTTTTCTTGAAGCTCTTGCACCCATCTCCATAGGAGCTCATTCACATGACTGCACTTCCACAATGCTCTTGCAAAGTACAACACACATTTTCTTACCTCATAGTATATGAAATGAGGCACCTACTCCACTTTGAGGAAAAACTTAGGTACAGTGTTGATCTAGACTACTTTGTTCAAGTCCCATTTAAGCTGCGAGCCTATCATTCCATAATAGGCAAAATAACGTTAGTCACAAAACAAACAAGAAAATTAACATAAAATAATAATAATAATAATATAAAAATAAAATAGATGTACCAATCTTAGGATCTATTTTTTATGTGATCTATCATATCATCAACCATGCCTTGCATAAAGGTGAACTTATCTGAAGTCTTCGCCCACAGTTGTGTATGGAAGGTGGATGTGAATGTTCGATGTTTAGCAGAAGCACTAGTCACTATAACATAACACACTTTGTGATCATCAAGAAACCAACAACTAAGGAGAGATAATAATAATAATAATAATAAATAATAACAATGATGGTGGTGCAAAGCTCCTATCCAACAAGCCCTCAGGTGTGAGATTGGGGGGATCACCCAACTACACGCTATCAAAAAAATTCTTAAACTCACCCCCTTCGATTTACAACCCTTCTTCCTCAATTTTTCTTAACACTTTGACATCTTCATGTTCATATTCATTTGTCATTTGTCCCTCAAGGTGAGGGACATCATCCTCCATAGGCTTTGCCACTACTATGGGGTCCTCTTGCCTAACATCACACAAGCTAGAGATAAAGTTGTTAATAATAAGTGTAATATAGCATAAAACATTGCAGTATCGAATATTTCACACTTGTAATTTTCGAGCCCACAACATAGAGCTTAAATTGGATTTTGTTGCCATCCTTCTCTACTTCATGCATGGGCTCCTCAATAGGGTATGGCTTCTTAATCTTTAGCTTTGATGATCTCACTATCTTCGAAATGAGTCATTCTCCTCTTGCTACATTTCTAGTGTTTGTTGGTGGGGCCTCCCTAGCGCTATGATGTGTGTGGTAGGATTGCCCCACATTTCCCCTAGTTGTTACCAAGAATGACTTGTGAATTGTCTCTAGAGGGTCCTGTGACCACGTAGTGAGGAACAAGTGGCAAATCCACAACCTGGAGATCTGAGTGTAGTCTTGCACCATCCACCACCCATTCTCACAAACCACCAAAAGTTTCATGAATCTTCGTAGGCATGCTACAAAGAAAGTGAAATGCATGTGCAATCTTGCTTGGAGGTTCTGGCACAGCCTAACAATTTTAACATCTAGGCGGCTAACAAGGTAATTGGCCCAATTGTACTATGTCCCATCCTTTATTACATCCCTCATAATCCAAGCTTTCTCACCCATGAGAATCTTCCCTTGGGAAACCAACTTCAAGAACGTATGAGCTCAAAAGACTAGGTAGAGATGCTAGACCATGGGTACTTTCACCTCCTTCATTGGTATACCTTTATGACCATTGGGAGTGCCCAACCATTCCTCAACATTCCCCCTATGGTCTAGGTCTTTGTCAATCTTTTCTACCACTAGTAGGCTCTTAGAGAGGATGCTAAAGAGGTCTATAAAGAATTCATCTATAATTTCAAAGATCACCCACATATTATGAACTTGTGTGCTGAAGTGATTGACACTCTTAGTGAAGGAGTTAATTAGGGGATTCATTTTGACCACTAGGATTCTTGGGCTAATGGCCAAGAAGAGGTCCATGAGCCCAGACTGTTGAAGATTCATTACTTTCTCCATTGGGGCCTCATAGCACCCCCAACATTGCAAACTCTCAACCTCACCATATTCAAAGATGAGAGTGGCCTCAGTGTAACCCATAGCAACCACCATGACCTCTCTTGACTTATTCATAGCTGTAATAAGCAAAGGTAAAATTAGCAACATTAGAAAAATAAAGCTAAAAGTGCATAAAAATAAGCAACGCACAACTTATGTGGCATGAATGGTGTGCGGGATGGCAGTAGTGGATCTAAAACTTCCTCCATGCTTGATATAACAATTGCAACTTAACATCCAACCAATTGAGAGCTTGACACCTCTTGTAATACTTGGAATATCTATGAGGGTATTCCACTAAGTCTACCCCAATTTTCCCAATCATTGCTACATGAACATTCTCAAAAATGAGAATTCTTGTAGGGTAGTTTTGGTCAAGTTTAACACCCCATATACATCATGGAGGCCATCTTCGTCAATGGAAAACCTATCAATAGACATTAGTAGTTAGCATCTTAAGTCATAATCTAATAAGTAGTGTAAGAAATTAAAAGATGACTCATCCTCTTGGGCGATGAACATGACATTATTCTTGTTGTAGCACTGAAATTCAGGCATTCCCCAAATTCTTGACATAATCCTAAGGTCCTTCTAGCACTAGCCTAAGCTCCCTACTCCTTTGTTGCTAGTAGGAACATCAAACATGAACCTTAGAATATCTTGATTCACCCTATGTCTATTATTATGCCCGCTGCTTTGGCCAAAAAGTGTGACCAAATCATCACACTAAAGTTGTGAAGCAAAAATTTTAGGAATTCTTGTGTTCTCAACCTAAACCACATTGCTTGGTGGCCCACATGTGTGTCTAGTGCAGGCACATTTTGCATAGGCTTGCTCATGCAGCAAAAAATGCCCACTAGTTTAACTACAATGAGGATAGCTTTCAACAATATCCTATAATGCCATAACAACAACAAAAGGAAAATTTTAGCATTGAATAAAAAATAACAAATAAAAAATTCATAAAAATTACACTTAACATGATTAACTTTCCAAAAAACCCCACAAGAAAGGGACGTTGGCATACCCATCTAATGTGCCTAGTACTCAACGAGGCATAGCACGAACATTTACATTACATATTTACAAACATTATAATTTTGATAGTATCAAAAAAAATTTAACTATCAATTATCCTCCCTACAGAGCATAACCTTCCCAACTACAAAATTTTTTCTAAGTGCCAATTATGCTCTTCGCAAAGTGTGACATCTGCAAAAATTTTCTAAGTGCTGGTTATGCTTCTCGCAAAGCATGACAAATGCAAAAAAATAATTTAGTATTGGTTACACTCCCCATAGAGCATGACAATTAGAAAAATTTTCTAAGTGCTAGTTATGCTCCCCACAAAGCATGACAACTATAAGTTACACTCCCCCCAGAGTGTAACAACTACAAAATTTTTTCTAACTGTCCACTACATTTTCTGTGAAGAATAACCCTAGGAAACCAAAATTTTTCTAACTTTTTATTATGCTCTCAAGGACATATCCTAGCATGATAGTCATGACCCTCACAGTCATCTTACCTAGACTGTCATGCTCTATCTTCATCCCCAAACCACCTCGACTGAGTCCTATCCCACATCACACATGGGATGCCAAAAAAAAACTCCTACCCCTAATCATGCATGGGATGCCAAGGAATCCTTGTTCTACATCATGCGTAGGACATTGAAAAAACCCCTATTCTACGCTATGTGTAGGATGCTTAAAAAAAACCCTTGTCCTATGTCACATGTGGGATGCCAGACCCCCAATACAAAAAAGCTCAAAAAACCAAAAGAGAAATAAAAACATGTACAATGTGCACTTCCTCCCCTGGCAATGACTCATGATAGCTATGATGGTGGTAGCAATCCTTGCACAGGGTAGGTTGCCCTCAAAATCCCCAAACCACATGGTAAACACACAAAATTAAAGAAAAGAAAACCACCAAGGGGATGGTGTAGCATCTTACCTAGCCAATGACATCTCCCAATGGTCTTCTATGTGCACCCTAGGAAGATGCCTTAGTGTATGCTCTCCTTCATCAATGTTGGTGAGGCCAGGGTTCTGGCATTTACTATGGTGCATCATGGTTGGTTGCTACACTCTTGCTTTCTCCTTTCCTCTTTGTCATGCTCTAGCTTCTCCTCTATTATTGTTATGCTCTGTCTTCCTCTACCTTAGCCATGCTATGCTCAGTGACTATTTATTCTAACTCTGAAAATGATAGGTTTACTATAGTGAAATCCCTATTTATACCTTTCTAGGTTGAAGGACACATCACCCTCCTAGGGTGTTCTATATCCCATGCATAATGCAAGACTATCTTGTATCCCATGCATAGCACAAGATGAGTGTAGCACCCAAAGTTAGAAAATCTTTTAACTTTTTTCAGTGCCATTATACTTAGAAAATTTTTTGCATTTTTTTCAATAACCCAATAAATGTCCAGCTTGGCCCCACATTTGGAAGCTTCCAAGCCTTGCTTAAACCCATGTCTCTCACATAAACAATGGTCTACTATGACCTTAAACTAGAAATTTTATGGTCAATTGAGGCCCCATAATTATTTTACATATTGCATAGTTAGGCAAATTTTTATAACATTATCTTCCTTATTTTATGCATCTTGCCTTATTAAGATAGTTGCTACTTGACATTTTTATTGTTGTTTTGTAGGATCTCTTAAGTAGGATTGTAAAATGAATGCATACAAGAGTCTCCATTCATCCTTAGTCTTAACTAGACCTTACGGTGGTTCCACGAGATGCATAAACACTGAGCTCTTAAACTTCAAGTCATTCACTTATGACACAAATGTAACATCTCTAGAGACATCTCTAGACTAGCCAGACCATTTAGATAGAACTCTAGACTTATAATTAGGTGACATATTCAAGGATCCTCTCATAGAAGTCCCAATAGTAACATGTAAAGTTGGGCCAAACACATTGAAACTTAGTTCCTTGTTAGAGCCTCAAATTATGCAAAGCATTTCTAAAGTTCACAATGATAATGTCAAGACATTTGCATGGTCCTATGAGAACATGCTATGCTTAGACCCTCACATAATAAAACACAACATTATCCTTGATCCTCACATAAAACTAGTCAAATAAAAAGCTTGCAAAGTTAAGCCTAAGCTGGCATTAGCTGTTTGCGATGAAGTCACTAAGCTTTACAAAGCTAGTTTCATCTAGGTAGTTGATTATGCTAATAAGGTTTTAAATATTGTAGTTGTTTCTAATAAAAATGGATGTATATGCATTTGCATAGACTTCCAAGGCCTAAACAAGGTAATCATGAAAGATTATTTTTCATTGCCTAGTATTAACCAACTCATTGATACTACAACTGGTCATGCCTTATTATCCTTTATGCATAGGCTCTCAGGATACAACCAAATCTGAATCAACCTAGAGCACTAGCTTAGCACTACCTTCATGACCTCCTGGGGTATGTTTTGCTATACAATGATTCCCTTTGGACTAAAGAATGCAAGAGCAACCTACCAACATGCAATGATGTATATCTTTAATGGCTATCTACTAGACTTGCTAAATGACTATATTGATGATATAGCAGTTAAGTCCAAGTTAGCTCACAATCATGTAGATGACTTGAACCACATCCTCAAACATTGCCTTAGACATGACCTTAGGATAAATCCCAAAAAGTATGTCTTTGGCATCAAAACCGGTCACATGCTAGGCTTTGTAGTATCAAAAGTAGGTATACATGTAGATCCCAATAAGGTTAAGGCTATTACCAAATTAGCACCACTAGCAAACCTTAAGGGGCTATGCGAGTTACAAGGCAAATTATAATTCATATGTAGGTTTATCATAAGTTTGATTGATAATTTGCAGCCAATGTAACATTTTCTCAAAAAGGGGGTCCACTTTGAGTGGACATCTCAATGCCAACATGCATTTGACAACTTCAAAAAGGAGCTAGCTCAAGTTCTAACAATCTACCCTCCATAAGGAGATAAGCAATTCTACATTTATCTTGCAACCTCAAACACATCCATTACTTCTTTTCTTTTCCAAGAGCAAGATGATGGCTTGAAGGTTTCTATTTATTACTTAAGCCATGCACTAGTGGCCCATGAGGCAAAATACAATGATGTAGAGAAGAACTATCTCACATTAGTCTTTACATACAGAAAATGAAGACACTATCTTTTTTGCAATCAAGTTAATGTAATTTGCAAAAGCAACATACTTCGGGTGATTACTACGAATATGTATGAAAGTAGTCAAATTGCACAATGGAAGGCAATAACCATAGAGTTTGACCCACTATACCTAGCACAAGCATCCACAAAAGGTCAAGAAATAGCCACATAACTCATAGCTTCACCCATAGACAATCAAGCAATAATAGATCTAGAATTTTTGGATGAGCATGTCAATAGCATAAGACAAGTACCTGTAAACTTTGAGGTAGTTTTGCACTTTGATGATACTTCAACCATGCAAGGTGGTAGTGTTGCTACCCTTATAATGTTCTCCTCTAGGGAGATCTGACCCTTTTCATATCACTTCACATTTCCTTGTACAAACAATATGGTAGAGTATGAAGGTCTCCTTAGAGGTGTCTTAGCAACCTATGAGTTAGAAATCCAAAACATAGTAGTCCAAGGTGGTTCGTAGCTAGTTGTCAACCAAGTCATAGAGATTTATGCTTGCAAGGCACAACATCTACAACCTTACTGTGATTTGGTGAAATGCTTGCTCGAATACTTTACAATTGTAGATTTCTAACATATTCCATGTAATGAAAATGCCATAGCTAATGCATTAGCTACTTTAGCTTTAAGCATAGCACCAAACATGTTTTCTATGTTTCCCGCTTCGATAGTGGATTGTACCAAACCTATAACTCAAATAATGAGCATCATATCCATAAATGCAACAAGCAAAGCTTAGGCCCAAGAGTGGTATGATAATATTAAGACATACCTCTAATAGGAAGACCCTCCGTAAAATCTAACCTCTACCCAAAAATACATAGTATGAAAGCAATCATGGTAGTAAGTCCTTGTAGGTGATAACACCTTGTGTTACAAATCCTATGATGGAATGCTATTAACTTATGTTAGTAGTAGTGAAGCACAAATGATCATCAACTAAGTCCATGAGGAACTATGTAGAGGCCACATAGCCCTCAAGACAATGGTAGCAAAAATTAGATGTCTAGGCTATTATTGGCCTTACATGGAGCATGATTGTGTTTCCAAGGTCAAGACATGTGACATGTGTTAGTGACATGATAACCTAATGCATGTACCACCCACTAAAGTACATACTACATAGATCACATGGTTGTTCCAATGTTGGGGGGTTGGATATCATAAGGTCTATAATGCCTATGTCTTCCACAAGACATAGCTTCATCATCACGACAACTAAATATTTTACAAAGTTGGTTGAAGTAATTTCCCTTAGGAAGACCACATCACAATAGATTTACAAATTCATCCTAGATAACATAGTGACCCAATTTGGTCTACCCAAAACTATATTCATAGATAATGGGCCAAACTTTAGTGGTGTAGAAACTCAAGCCTTCTATGAAAACATTGGCATTAAACATTATTTTTCATTAGCATACTACCCATAGGCAAATGGCCAAGCAAAGGCTACGAACAAAGTCATCATCAATCTTCTAAAGAGTATGCTTAGTAACAGCAAGCGATGATGGCACAAACAACTAGTCTACATGCTATGGGCCTACCATACAACATATAGAACAACAATAGGTAAGACACCATATAGTATTGTGTATGGATTTGAAGCAATGTTTCCTCTTGAACTATAGGCCCCATCGCTCTATATGATCCTCTTGAGCTTCCTGGATGAGGTTCATAATAATGAGTTGAGAACCATTAACCTTAACTCTATAGAGGAGAACCACATGCAAACAATTAATCACATTGAGTGGTACCAAGAAAATAAATGGAAAAAGCATTATCACAATCAACATTAATTCCTGATCAAGAAAGGGGACCTAGTCCTCAAGGTTGTTCATAAGCCCATGGATAAATGCTTAGCTAACCGAGAAGGGCCTTTTGGGTCATAAAGGCATATGATAATGGAGCATTCAAGCTTGCTAATCTAGATCATAATGACTTTGCCAATCTAATTAACCACTTGTACTTGAAGCCATACTACACCTAGCATGCAATGCTACACCAATTAAAAAGCAAGGTAAGAAAACATCTGCTATGATATTAAACTAGCACAGAACATTTGTTACAAAGTTAAACTAGCATAAAATGTCCTTGGGTTATGACCTTAAATTGGCACCCATAGCATGGTCCGCTATGACCTTAAACTGGCCATCCACTGTCTGCTATGACATTAAACTAGCATAGCAATATGCTAGGACCTTAAACTAGCACATCATAGTCTAACGAGATCTTAAACTGGGTTCATGCTCCACTAGGACCTTAAACTAGCATACCATATGGTCTACCAACACCTAAAACTGGGTTCACAATTCAACATCCATGGTTTAACACACATATTTCTACAGACAAGTGAGTGAGAATACTTTCAATCCTCTTTCACTTGCTGATGAGTGCCGAGGTACCCCTACACTCAACCATATGAAACGAGCATACCACGCATGATCTAGTTGAACTTCGTAGACTAAATGCCTACACACCCCATGGAACACTTGGGGTTAATCATTCGTTGTCTTCCCAGACTTACTTGTAGTTGTCACAGTGTATGGTTAAGTAAGTCCAAGGTATATGATTTTTATAGTTTTTAAAATGTTTTTCTCCTATGCTACTGAGGTGAAGGGTTGAGAAAGCTAACTAACTCTAACTAAGGACTAAGTCTAAATTAACTAGCATTAGCATCTGTTCCCACTTACCGTACACACCCTGAACTATGCAACTGTGGCTACCAAATGCTAATAGTTACTGGGATCACCACATGTAACGCACATGCTCGAAGTGGTCGTACTGAGGCACTTAACTAGCCTAAACATAATGAGCA
>MNCI01005810.1:182778-211705 GCA_015680685.1 Gnetum montanum
GAAAATAAGCGGAGTGTCACCTCTTATTTATAGATTTGGCGGTAGACCATGATATCGCGTACGTGACATCGTAGGGGATGATGCAATATCGCGGCTTGTGCATATCGTATCTCATCATACCCCCATGACTGAATGAAAACTCATCCTTGAGTTCCTTATAATAATAACAGGAAGGTATGGAATTATTGAGGGAAATGGAACTAATGGGATGACATGTGAACGGATCATCATTACAAGACTTGATAGAAATGGTGTTCATGAAAACAAGGGTGAACATCTTATTACAATGACATCAGGCCTCATTTGGCAGCTAAGAAAGATAGAGAGAAAGAAGTGTTGCTACTACCAATGCCAAGATTTCTCCTTCCATTGTCCATCTATAAGCGCATCATCGATCTTACTCCTTGCATAGCCACTTCCAGCATGGCTCCATTCCAAGTGTTTGCTTCAGATCCAATTTTTTTTTATATGATCGCCATCTGCACACACAACACAATCTTATATTAGCAAGGGTAAATGAATCATCATGTAATTGATATCTTGCTTCAGTGTAGGTTCATTGGCTAGGTTGTGGTATGGCTAATACAGATCTGGGAATATATCAATGAGGACTACCAAAGGTGTAGGGGTTAAGAAGAAAATCAAAAATTTTGGGGCTAAGAGAAAATCAAAAAAATCAGGCCCCGTACCCCCATGACTAATCGCAAACCTCCAATAGCATTAGAATGGAGAAAGAAAAGGAGTAAGAAAGAGAGATAAAAAGGGACAACTGAAAACATTAGTGAAATGGATGTCAAGATGGTAATGAACAAAATAAAATTAATTGCAAAATGTTAAGGGAAAGAATTTAACTAATGCTCCAAATAGGAATGTCAATGGGTCCTCCCCAAAGCAGGCTCATGCCCTTAATGCCCNATGATTATTGTGACTTAGCAAATCCCATTCCAAGTTCGGTCTCAAACCAACCACTTCTAGTGACTTCGCATCAATGCATTCGGCTAAACTATCCACTTGGATAATAAGGATGCATCTCCAAAGATCCACCACCATTCCAACGAAACAAATGAGAGAATAGAAAGCGAGAAGGGCCTTAGTTAGAGGGAACACTTTTGGTCCCATAACCAGTGCTGCCCAAATTTTATTTCATCTAAGGGGTGTGCTTTGAATTCTCACTTCTTTTTTGTTTTGTGTTTTTATGCGTGAAAACCACACCATGCAAAGACTTCTTATTTTTATTGTCTCAGCTTCCGAGAATTGGGTATCATCAAAACGGTAAGAAAACTCAAGAAGAAAACATCCAAGCACCCAAGAGAATGGCCAACACAAATGCATCAAGTTCCCTTGAAGTCACACCCTTTACAATCCTTGAGTCCTTCCTTAGTTTGAGAAATACCCAGTCACTGATTCGTTAAAGTTCTTATTATAAGGGGACTGTACATTTCCAAGCCAAGAGTGACCATAGAGTGTTGTGGATGGATGGATGAAGTGAACTCATTACCTACCATATCAAGAGAAACATACCTTAGTATCAACATTGTGACTTAAAGGTAAAAATCAAACATTATCAATCAATATGAAAATAGTTCATACCATCATTCTGAACACTTATTGGGTGACAAACTTACAGGGTGGATCACACACACACACACACAAAATGGAAAAAGTATGATGATGTTGTAAAACAAAAAACTAAAAATGTTAAAGAAATTTAAAAAACAAAAACTAGAAAAGCTAAAGAAATTTGTAAAACAAAAATGTGTAAGGCAAAAAAGTTGTAAAACAAAAATGTGAAAAACAAAAATCGAAAAAGAACTAAGGGCCCCATATGATTAGCATAGGTGGCCATCTCCCCCATGACTGAGTGGAAAGGGAGAGATCCAAAATAATGAGCTCCTCTTTGAATTTCTTAAAAGTGTCAAACTTCTCCTAATTGATGATCTTAGATTAAGGGATGGAAGTTGGCGACGCTCATATTCCAATGTGTCTATGCCTTCGTTGTTGGCATGGCTTGTCTCCTCAGTTCATTCCATGCATATTTGTCTACTCCTTCTAGTAGTTGTCAACCATGGGGTATCTTCTACTTCTTGTGTGGTTGCTACATATAGGCATCTTTGTTGCAAAGTTTCAAGGGCACGCCTACTGCATGGAGGAGATGAGCATTCCTCCATGTCATCACCTGATGAATCACTGTATGTGATGCATGGAACTTTCCTCTTCTCGATTTTTCCATAAATTTTTATCTTAGAAATTTCTAAGGAAAGATCGCATATCCTAAGTCATGCATCTACTGTACTAAGCCATGCCCTTCCCATTATAATTGGGAAGTTCCCTTCGTTGTTGTTGACTTCAATCACCAGGAAATCAGCTAGGTAAGACCAAATACACATAGTGGTAATGATGTCCACCACGAATCCCAAGGAAATGGTGATGGACTAGTCTGCCAGCTCTAGTTGAATGTTGCTCTTCTTAAGTTAGGACAGGTTCCAAGCGTGATACATCTCTCGTGAAATTAAGCTAACTCTGGAACTGAGTTAAGAAGAGCCCTATGTGGTTTATTTCTAGTTATTTGTAAATAGATTAAGGAACTCCCAAGGTTAATTATTTTCCTAGGAAGGTGGCCTACCTTGATCTAATCAGTTACGGTATGCGTTAACATAACTGTATGCATTAAGCTCTGATTTTGGACAGAAGGGTGTTCCGAAGTGTTAGATGCTGGGCCCAACCGCTTGTTGTTGTGAGAGTTTATCTAGGATTTTGGTTTTGAAGAAAGGTCTTCTCATTTTATAGTTGTCAGAACTAGCAGTTGGTTAAATATTTATAGCTCTCGCAGCATGACATTGCTGTGGTTGAGGAGGAAGTTCCCCTTGCATTGTTGGAGCAGGAGGTGTTATGGGAACTACTACTAGTGGAAGAGGTGTGGATGGATTAGGAGGATGGTGTGGGTATGGAGTGTCTCCTGGAGGATAAGGAGTCCTTTTGAAGTACTCCTAAACTTGGTAGTGATGGTTGGAAATTGAGTGACTCATAGAGTCACTTGGAGAAATTAGCTTCTACACATAATATCCATAAGGATCAGGCTGCCGGTAAGCGTACTAATGTTTCGACGATGGCATCCCCCATGACTATGGGTATTGCCACTCCTGATGCTATCCGCTGGGCTGTGGTGGAGTTCCACTTGGATAATACATTAGTGGTTGGTGGAACTACCTTGGGTTACCCTGTGGATAAGGTAACCTTTGGGGTGTTTGCCGTTGGTTGAGTCTTGGATTAAGCACATACACCCCAGACTCCTGTAGATGTGAGATGATGGGGCAACATCCTTTAGGATGGTCATAATGGTAGATCTCACATCCACCATCATTTTTTGAATCCAAATCCACAACCACATCAGATTTAGTGATTTTTCCCTTATCCTTGTTATGTGCAGGGCCTAAATCACTTCACTTTTTCTTACCTTTGTCACTACATTGTTATACCTTAGACTCTTCTACAATTTTTAAGATAGTTTCAATTTTAGAGTCTAAGGAACTTCATACTTCATCTACCTTAGCTGCTATTTCTATTATCAACTTTTAAAGTTGTAAGGTCTTTCTGTTCACCAACTCTTCAATTGTTGACTCATCCTCTTCATCACAAAATTTCACTCCCTTCTTTCGAAGGGAGGGATCACGGTTGTATTCTTTAGCACTTTCCCTTTTGCATAGCTCACCTTCTTCTTTTGCTACTTACTCCAACAAGCTATGTAATTCATGGGCTCTAATTTGTGAGAGTCTTCCTTGGGCATAAGTTCCAAGGGTTCTTCTAGTTTTGTGCCTTAGCCCATCCACGATGTGGTGAAGTTGATGCCACTGAGCATACCCATGGCTCAAGCAACGATGTAACAATGTGTAGTAGCAAGCCATGGCAGCATCCAAGGGTTCATGAGTACCTTGTTTCTAGCCTTGGATCTACTTATGCAAATTGGACACTCTAGAGTACGTTTGATACTTTTCGTTGAATAGTTCTAGCATCATACTCCACCTCCTAATGGTTTCCGGTTCTAAGGATTGGTACAATCTCTCTGCTTCCTTGGTGTGTGTCCTTGGGAAAAACTTAAGTTTTTGCCATTCATTTTCTATATTCTACAAGGCACAGACATGGTGGAATACCTATAAATGATTTTGTGGATCAGCATTGTATCCCCCTTCAAATCATGAGATATTGTTCATGTCTAATTGTTTGATCCAACTATCTTTTAAATGCCTTGTGGGAATCCCAACCACCTCTGTTATGTTAAGCATACTTTGGGTTATGAGTAGGGGCTCGTCATGATCATCTCTTTCATGATTCCTGTGATGTCTGCGTTGTTCCTTACTCTCCCTATGTCCTTTCCCTTGTCCTCTCTCTCGACTTTCCCGTTGAGGTCTTTCATTTTTCTTACTTTTATCCTCACCTTTGTGTTCATGGTGGCTGCACCCAGATGTGGAAGGAGAGGGTGAGTGATGTGAAAAAGGGGAAGAATAAGGGAAACCCTTGTCATGACAATGTTTCTTGCCTTCTCTTCAGCTGCTATGGCCCTGATCATGGTGATGATCTAAGCGCCCATCCTTAGCATGAGTGATTGTTCCTTCTATGAATAGCTGGTGTTCACAGGTATCAGAACCAGGGATATGTATCGTTGATCATAGGTTCTAATACCCAACATCCTCATCATTTTTAGGAGGGGGAACATCGTTTGCTAAAGAACCCATGATCCTCATCTCCTATTTCACTAAGGATGTGTGGGGCTTTGCCCTTCAAAAGTGTATGTTGACTCTCTTGCCTTAAGTCCCTCATACGTTGTAAAGGTGTGGGATGGTAATCCCTCACTTCAAAATTTTCCACAACGTATTTAGCATACTGTTCTATCATGTTAATCTATGCCAAAGCATGGAAAAGCATGTTATGGACTGATCAATCTGGGGGTAACACAATGTTGCCTTGCAAATCTCTCCATCGCAGCTGTTCATCTTGATGGAGAATAAATGTAAAGTTGGGGATATACTCATCAGGATGAGTATATGTCATCTTGTATTGTTGAGACACTATCTAATTTTGGTTATGTGTTTTATGTTGCCAACTATCTCATGTATGGTCCTTAGGTGGTGTTTTGCTCTTATAAGAAGAAGGAATTTTTATCCGTGTGCTAATTTACCGTTATATAATTTTCATCTTGATTAACCCAAATGTTCGTTAAGGCTCACAACGATGTGAGTGATATCCCTTATGTTCTATATGGCACACAAACACTTAATACCTGACAACAACACCAATGATGAGTCGCGAGGTACCCCTACACTCAACCATACAAAATGAGCGTAGCACGTGCAATCTAGTCGAACTCTGCAGACTAAATGCCTACATGCCCCATGGAACACTTGGGGTTAATCATTCGTTGTCTTCCCAGACTTACTTGTAGTTGTCATGGTGTATGGTTAAGTAAGTCCAAGGTATATGATTTTTATAGTTTTTTAAATGTTTTTCTCCTATGCTATTGAGGTGAAGGGTTGAGAAAGCTAACTAACTCTAACTAAGGACTAAGTCTAAATTAACTAGCATCAACATCCATTCCCACTTACTGTACACACCTTGAACTATGCAACTGTGGCTACCAAATGCTAATCGTTACTGGGATCACCACACATAATTCACATGCTTGAAGTGGTCGTACTGAGGCACTTAACTAGCCTAAACATAATGAGTAGCTGATTCCTTGACTAGCCGTACCCATCCGCAAATGCTCGTAATCAAGTTGTACTCATTTCGCATTCTAGGAGTTGAGGGTGAGAGAGACTAATCACTATGAGAAGCCAATTCCTTGATTAGCCATACACATTCATCAATGCTCATAATCAAGTCATACTCATGTTGCGCTAATGCAGGTAATAAATAACATGTAGGAAAAAACATGTAATAAATAACAAATAATAAAATCCTATTCCATGCACTGCAAGGTTTATCCACAAAGCTGATTAAATAAAGATCCGTTTACTTGGGGACTCCTACTGCGGGCACATGGAAAATATTCTATCTCTGGAGTGATCAAACTGCTAGAGTTTTCCTACTTTAAGCCTAGGATGGAAAATAATGGGAGTACCACCTCTTATTTATAGATTTAGCAATGAACCGTGATATTGCGTACGCAACATCGCAGGGGACGACGCGATATTGCGGCAGCCATGATATCGCGTGCACGATATCGTAGCTTGTGCATATCGCGTCTCATCACCTGCCCACACCTCTCAGGCAGGATAGGGTGGGGCAATGCAGTTCTAGAATGAAGTTTGCATTGTCAAGAAAAAATCCTCTAGGACATTTGTAGCATCACCATCCTTGGCATCTTGCTAATCTTGCTAATTATTTTTTCCAATCTTACTAAAGGGTCTTTTTTCTTCCTTTTGAAACTAAGCTAATGATGGATTTTATGAAGCATTAATATATTTGTTATGGTTTTGGCTTCTTCTTAGTTCTTCAACCATGAAGAGAGGATTTCAATTTTGAAAGAAAGCAAAAGAATCTTACCAGTTTCAATCGAGTTTCAAGGACTTTTAGCATATCTTTCATCACATGTGGATATTTTCACTTCATAGGGAGGTTATTAGAACAAAATATGTTTCTAGTTTTTTTCTAAGGTTAACACATTAAGTATGTGTTAAAATAGATGTGCACAAACCAAGACCAAATGCTTTATAGTGTAGTGTAAAATAAAATATATTTGTATAAAAAGTTTTATATCTTACAGTACTAAATTCATGTTACTATTACCATGATTCTAATCATAGAAGAGCTCAATGACCTAAGCAATTGGCTAAGTTTGAAGCTAACTAGATTTTAAATGAACATGTGACTAAATAGTTAGGAGAGAAAAGAAAATTCTTAAAATAAGAAATCAATAATGTTGGGTTAAATTTCATAGGTTAAAATTTTTCATTCAACTCTAATAAGGAATGTGGACTAAGAACTTAGAAGTAGGTTTGAATAGGTTTCCCAAAATTAAATTGCAACAGAAAAAAAAAACACCAAATTTTACATGGTTTTCCAACTTGGGCAATCCACACTTAGATGGTATATTCCTTGCACACCTCTAGACTTTATTTCTTCTAAAAGTAGTTTGAAGAGAATCACACCTTGTATAAGCTCTGAGCTCCACACTAGAGCATTTCGTCAATGCAAAGCCACTCAACCCCACATGGTCCCAACAAGCACAAAATGTGGTTTCAAGGATCCCACAACCTTTACAACATTGAGCTTCCCTTTGGAGTGTTTTGATGCTACAAAGCCACTCAACATCACAAGGTCCCAACAAGATCAATGTGCATGCCTTCTTGCAAGAAGCACATCAATATCGTAGGGCTATAAGAAAAAAAAAAGAAGAAAAGAAAAACAAGGAGAGAGTGTAACTACACTTTACATGTTCCGTGCATTTAAGCTCTCACAAAACAACATACAAATGATCTAAAATAAATAACACAATTATTACACAAGATGTATATAATGATGATCTAATTTTATGAATAGTGCACCCTAATTCTCATGAATTTCTCTTTGTTTTATACTCTTCAAGCTTCCAAAAATCCCTTGAAATTTTTCCAACATCTGGATAATGGCTACTTGAGACATCTAATTCAAAGTGCCAATGTCTTTTTGTTAACACTTTTAATTCTAGAATGATGTCTCCCTAAATTAAATCTACCTATGGATGTCTTCCTATGAACATTTATCTTTAAAGATAAGGATGATTAACCACATGCATATGATTAAGTGTGATTAAGGTGCAAATATCTATTTTTATACTTTTTATTATTTTCTCTGTTTATGAAATGATTAAGTAAATAATGATTTAATATTTAAATTAATTACTTAATTAACTAACTAGCCTAAACATGAAGTATCTATTCCCACTTTTTGTACACATCCTAAATATATAGTAATGTTGTTGGGTTACCAGGTGTCTACTGCTAAGTGTACCAAGCATCTACTACTAGGATTACTAAGCATTAATATATTATGCTTGAAGTGGTTGTACTCACATTACCCACAAATAATAATATTAAATTCTTAATAATAGAAAAGTAAATTACATTTAAATTAAATTGATTGAAAGTAAAGTTGAGATAATCTAAGTGTTGCAATGGATAGAAGAAATCTTGATTTTAATTCCATTCATGTAAATGTATCTAGGTACATGTGGACTCAAATAAAATCTTGTACAATCACTTTGATTCATGCTGTGGGCCCTTAAAAGAAAAAGATTTCTAACTTCTACAAGAAGAAACTACAAGAGTTTACCTAAGGAAATGATTGAAAAGTATCATAAATGCAATGGATGTGTGCATTTAAATAGGAAATGATTACATTAGTGTTGATGTACCTACATCAGTGCATCCTAAATGCATCGATGAGGATACATTGATGTAGTCATCTTATTAATGTTTTATCATACCACCACAGTTAATTGAAAATGTGTCTTCAAGTGAACAAAAAAGGGATTGAGTTTCTTACAAATTTTGGGATGTAATTTTATTAATTGACTAATTGACTAACTACTTGACTAACTTATTCTTAGTGTCATATTGTACAAATTAAATTTGTTTTTGCAAATTTCAAAAAGTTTAGACATTTTTACAAAATAGCAAGTGCTTGTTGAATGGAAAAAATTAGGGTGAATTCTTCACATAGTTCCTATAAATGAAGGCTCCTATAACTCTAAGGATCTTTTATCATGCCTCAGTGCTACTAGAGATTGTGACTATTCGACTGCTACTACCAAAAATTGGAAGGTATCTAGGAGTGCCTTCATTTTCTTCCCTTTGCTTTGTGGATCATAGATAGTCCAAGTCACTTCACCTATATGAGCTAGTGTTGGGATATCCCATGGGAATGGTAGAGAATGAAACATTTCCTTCATGTTGATGAACTAAGTAGCAAATTTTTTACATTTAACATTGAACATTCTAACAAGGTTTTACAACTCCTGGTAGTCATTTATTTTTCTAGCTAGGTTCTTAGTAATAGATCTCTCATTAGTGAATTTACTTCTAAGAACATCAATCTCTACATTATTCACCTTCAACTTTTGCTTGGTCTCCTTATGGAGCTTGAAATCTTTCTCATAAAGGAGGCAACAGCTAGTCACTTACTTTTGCAGTTCAATTCTAGACCTCCATGAGGTCAACATTGCTAATTTTTTGTATTGGAGGTTTCCATGCTCCATGTACTCAATCATCTCTTCAATTTGTAACTCTTTTAGGCATATTTCTACTTTATTATATGAATTCAGTCCATCAAAGATGAGCTACCATGCATAGCCTCTCTACTATAGTTACTGGATGGCATTGTTCACCTTTGCCTTAGCCAACTTGATTTCTTTCTCATTGATCTCTTTAAGTATAATGACTTGGTTCCTATAATGATTTTTTACTTTTTTATACTTTATAGATTTTTTTTCTAGGTAGGGATTCTAATAGTAGTTTTCTAATGAAGGATTTGAATCTCTTCCATTGAGAGATTCCTATTTTCTGCAACCAAACTTCTTAGATTCAAGTTTACCTTGTCAAGCTATTCCTACTACTGGTGAATATACTCTACCATTTGATTCTTTTTCTGCCTAGTATTTCATAGGTGGTGGTTATCTCAAGTCAGCACCAGGCTTTCCTTGAAAACATATGATAGGTCATAGTCAATGTTGTATGTGATTATCTCTAACAATGATGTATCAAAGATCACCATCTCATTTGCATTCTTAACCTCTTGGTATTTTTGTTCAAGATGTTGAAAAGCTTCATCTCTAGTTAGCTCTTGCTTGAGAACTATTTAATTAAAGAGATGGGCTCTTAATTCTACAACCTCAGTAGTCAATTGTTGATTGGTAGCAATGGCCTTCTTGAGTTACACATTGAAAATTAATAATTTACCCCTTATCTCTAATAATTGCAACTAGTTTGCTAATATATGTTTAAAGATATTAAAGACCTTTGAAATCAATTACTCAACTTCCACTAGTTGTTCCAATACCTTCTCATGTTGAACAACACTCATCTATCCACTCCCTACTTCTATTGACGCATGTATATCTGTCATGGTAACAATGTTAGGTATAAATGTAGCAAGAGCACTTAGAGCTTCTTGTACTTGGTTTTCCACCACCTCTACTACTATCTCCTAGCCCTTGTTCAATGTGAATATTAGTGTCATTCCTTCTCTTTCTTCTAGCATTATAGAAATGGCTACCACATTCCCAAAGATTTCAGGAAACACTTTTCCTAGGATGGACATAGTAATATCTTTGGTACTAGGATTACAATGGTTGGATGCCTAGTTTCTCTATGATAAGAATAGTAGTGTCATTTCATTATCTAGCCAACTAATGATCCTTATGATTTCATTTAAATATCTCATGACTAGATGATACACAAATGATTTTCCACCATCTCCATAGGCTTATTGTTATTGTAGCTTTTACTCCAAAAGTTTTTAAATTTATTAAGTAGTTGCAAGCATCTTAGGTGTTTTCTTTGATGCTACCTATGTTGGTGGTAATGGCTGCTCCTCTTCTTGAAGCTCGGTAGTAGCCTTGTCTTTCATCATCTCCTACAATGATGCAACAAAAGTGCAACAGATCACATCATTGAAATAGTAGGCTATTCCTTCCCTCTTACATAGTTTTTTGATTAGGCATAGGAAGGGAAGTTTCTTCCTACACTTCTCATTTTCCTTGAATTATTTTTCTATATTAAGGAAGATGCATTATGAAAATTTAATAGAGAATTTTCTACTTAGAGCTACACATGGCTTGGCAAAGAAGGATGTGGCCTTACTTGGACTCACTATTGGATTAAGGTGATAGGCCACAATTTTGAATTAGGCTTTCTTTGCAATGGTTAGGGCACAATAATTCTTACAACCGGCTCCATAACACCATTGGATCCATTCTTCTAGGCCTTAGGATCCATCTACATGAATATTTCTACTAGCTTTTTCTGAGTATTTAGTAGATTGAGAGTTTCTGCAATAGCCTCAACTAAGTAGGAGATGGCGATGTATTTGATTTTAATAATGGCATCTCCTTGTCAGTTATTCCAAAAGAGGTAGATCCCTCCCATGTATCATTCCTCACTAGTGGAAAGAAAGGTCCATAAAGGAGACCTTGCAGCTATGTTTAAATATATTTTGGTGTCACCTTAATGAATGGCTTGAAGTTTAGCTCTTGTAGGATAAAGCTTTCAATATTCTTAATCTAGATTTTTTCTAAGCACATTTCTATAACTGTGACCTCCAAGTTAGATTTTGGTTTAAGGATCTCATCCTACCTAGATTACCCTACCTTTGTAATAGGAATCTACTTGATAGATATCACCTTCGGTTCCTCTTGTAGAGGCCTAGTATCATGTTTAGATTTAGCTACTTACTCTCACATTTTTTGTTGATGTTGTTATTGTTGTTGTTGGCTCCTTCCTCCTCAAGGTTTCTTCTTCATGAGCTACAATGATCCTCTTCCTTGCAATCTTCTTTTGGGCATCATCTGCACACAAACATAACCCAAAATTAGCTCTTAAGCATAACTTTTGTTCTCTTTGGATAACATTTTTTTTGGATTAAGTCATGTTCTCTTGGTTTGACATAAGAATTTTATCATTAACTTTTTGTTTAATGATTGTAAGCCTATGATATTATTTTATTCTAATTCTAACAAATTTTAATTATTGATATTAACTCTTAAAATCATTAATTTAATATTATTTTAATATTTTATTCATGGAAGTTAGAAGAATTATTGAAATTTTTTCTATTCAAAATTTAGTTTTGATGCCTCCATGATGTAAAGCATACCTATGATAGCTTGAGGATTAAAGAATAGGTGACTTTGGGTAAGTGGTTTGAAATTTATGGCTCTTGGAAGGTTCTTGGGCTATAAAAAATCACAAAAACTCCTCAACATTTGGAAGAAATTATGAAAATGGCTAAATGTTATGTATATATATAGTAATTCTCTACATCAACTCATTTCACTGCATTGACTAAGATGCATTGACATAACTATGCATAGCTACATTTTTCTCGTAAAATGAAGGAATTACAATAAAGTTTGGGGTTGAAATAACATCCAAATGAAATTGAAAAAGATGTAGAATCATTGCAACAAGATGAAAGAAAATATGATTCATCAAATAAAAGCAATTAGAATGCATGGGATAAGCTCCTGGATGATGTTTTGATGTCAAAAGAAAGCAAAACTAGATGTTTCAACTCTATTAAGATGATCCAATGTACAATTGGCCTAGGGTTAGGGAATTTAAATTAAGGTAAATCAAAGGAGATGGAAGTGGTTTCTTCCCAAAGTAGGCGTATGCCTAAAAGCCCTTACATATTCTCATCACAAGCAATACGTATGCAACAAGAATGATAAATGATTTTTTTAAGTTAAGTTCCTTACCCATATTAGAAATTATCCTATGATTATGCAAATTAGAAAATAAAACTATCAATTTATCATGGTATGAGACAATGACATGATAGAATATGAATTGAGTAATTGGTAGATAGAGAATAATGGATAGGTAATTTGCATCTTGGTCACATTAGATCCTTTGGTGGATTTTGTGATTAAGATGATCTGATACTAGTCTATTCCAAGTCTAGACCAAGTCCATTTTAATTATAGTAACCTTGCATTGATATATTCCTTCTCTTCTACCATCAAGAATCTATGAGACCTATAGATAACACCCTTCACTTCAAGAAAAGAAGAAGGAAATAAGTAGATCCTTAGTTAGATGGGTGCCTTTAGGCATGGGTAACATGTCTTTCTAGCCTCATAACTAGTTGATGAAGTGTTCAGTTGATACATTGCCTAGGCTATGTTAATGGAGCCTTGTTGACATGGCCATGTTGACATGACCCTGTCAACATATCTATTTACATGTTAACACAACCCCATTAATGCAAAGTCTATATCTTACTATAAATATGCATGCCCCCACAACATTTATGGCATCTTTTTGGAGTGGTTATAGCCAAAATCTTACATTTTATTCTTGTAAGAGTTAGAATATTTTCCAAGTGCCCACAGTAGGTGTGGGAAAGGTGTATGGCTCTTTATTTGAGCGATAATGTACCTGAGCCCATTGGCATGACCAGTAATAGAGATGAGCTTTTTGAGCATTCCTTGTAGCATTTGGATTTAATCACTTAAGCATTTTAATAGTTTAATATTTCAATTCTTTAATAATTTTAGAAGCCTTTATTGTTATCATTTTATAGTTATTGTCCTTTCATATTTTATGAGAACCTTAGGCACAACCATCTCGAACATAAATCAAACACTTGGTAACCCAGAGATGCTTAACGTCTAGTAATCCAATAGTGGTTAGGATATGTTCAAGATGTGCATGGAAGATGGGATTGGTTGCTTATGCTAGGGAGAGTTAAGCGATAGGGTAGAAAAATTATAGATTACATAACTTTTCATTCCCTATAATTAAAGAATTAGACTTTAAAAGATAAACAGAAAACCAATAAAAATCATTGGCCTCAATCTCACTTAACCATCACTTTAGAACACCACAAGTGAGGTTGGGAAGACAACGACTATTCTAACTAGGTCTTGTTGACTAGAGTTCGATGTATGCAAGTGCTTGCAGTATGTGGAATTCAATCAAGTCATGCGTGAACACTCATGATTCGTATTGTTGGGTGTAGTGGTACCTCACCGCTCATCACTAGTTCTTGTAGCCCATGAAAATGTCTAAAGGATGTACTTTAAATTTTCTTTTTTGTGTTTTTTTTTCACAAGAACAACACCATGCAAAGACATGCTTCCTTTTATGGTCAATAGTAGGAGTGATGGTACACCAATGAGATATCATAGAACTTAAGAAGCAAATTCAAAAAAGAATAGAGCAAATCCCTTTGAGATCATACCCTTTTCAATTCCCACTTGGTCCTTTCCTAGTTCATTGGGTAACAACATCACATGTTACTTTTTAGTTTCAATGTGAAAGAACCTTCATGTTTTTATGATGCAAACTCCCTATGGAAAAAATGGAATGGATGGACGACGTGAATTTGCTACTTGATACCATTAGAAAATTGATAGATTGTTACTAGAGAACATAATCAAATGAAAAATTTAGCCTTTTGTTAATCAATCATAACCTTGATAGCAATTTAATAATTTTCCAAGATTCATAGAAGTAATGGGACAAAATATAATATTTGAAATGAAACTAAATGAAATAAGAATAAAATAACAAAGGAAATGTCCAAAAAGAAAGGAGAATATATAAAATAATTAATAAAATAACATAAAGAGTTTTGTAAAAAAAAAAAGTGAAAAAATAGTTGTCCTTGTCAAGATTTTACAATAGTTGGGGGTCTCCCCCATGACTAACTTGGAAGGATAAGATATAGAAAATGGAGTGTGCTTGTTCTTAAGAAAAGCTATCAATGTTCTTGGTTACTTGGGATTTGAAAAATGATTTAACTTGTTGAATGTTGAATAGCATGTGCTTTTGAGAATTTTTTGGATGGTAAATTGTCATGGCCCTAGAAGATAACGTTAAATGAATAATGTAAGGTCCTTTCCATAATGTTTGAAACTTAGTTCGTTGTGACACATGTATGAGATTCCAATAAAAACCTTATCTCTATGTTAGATTGTAATTTTCTTATCCGTCTCATGATGTTGCTTATTGTGTGCCTTGTGCACTTCATTTATCATTAGGAATACTCTTCAATTTTCATTTAGCATGTTGAGTATCATGAGACATTATTTCTATGCTAAGCTAATGTTGATGTTAAGCTCATAGGCAATTGCGAGTGAATGGAGTTCAACTTGGATTAGAAGTTTAGGTAACTATCCATATACTAACTCATATTGAAAGTAGCCTATAAGAAGTTTCCATGTTGATAAATATGCTTAAAGAGCATCATTAGGTATGGTGCTCTATTCTTTCCTATATTTATTAATGATTTACACTAAAATTCTTGTGATATCCCTATTGATAACCTTAGCTTCATCATTAACTTGGGGGTGATAGGGGGTTGTAAGTTTATGTTGCAACATCAAGCATAACATTGACTTGTGAAAAGTGGACCCTGTGAAAGGTGTCATGTTATCCAAAATTAGTGCTCTAGGCACATCAAACCTATATATCATTTGTTTTTTCATAAGTTAAGGTATAGTAGTGGGTGTACAATCATATACAACTAATACTTTAATCCATTTAGTATACTAGTTAATAGCAACTATATTGTAGGCCTTCCTATTAGACATGGGAGTGATGGGTCTCATAAAGTCAATGCCTTAATGGGTAGAAGGCTCCAATGGTTGAATCCACTATTAAGGTCCTTCCATTTAGGTGTTCATTCCTCCATATCACTGATACCTATTACATGAATAGAAGAAATGGTGGAGATCCATCTGTAAGGACCTTTGTGAGCATCCTAGAGAACTCTAAACTAATCTACACCAAGTACATACCATCGTACTAAGCCATTAACAAAAACCTTGTAGAGGGTGCCTCTAGTTTTTTTGTAGTATTTGGAATAGTGAAGAAACTATTGTTTCTTTTTATGATATCATTCTATAGGATTTTTCTATGTGAGTAGATATGAGAGGAACTCATCATACTTATTAGAAACCTTTGATCCCTAAACTTTAATGGACTTAGCAAAGAGGAGTTCATCTGGAAATTGATTAGATAAAGATTCATCATCCTCATTTTTATCCCATATTAATGAAGATAAATGATTAGTGACTACATTCTCATTTTCTTTCTTCTCCATCATAGTAAGATCAAATTCTTGTAAGATTACAAACCACCATATAACATAAAGGCTTACATCAGGTTTGTTCATTAGGAATTGAATTGCACTATGGTCCATGTCCATAAAAATTTGGTATCTAAGCACATAGTGCTTAAATTTTTCTAAGGCATACACCTTTGATAAGAGTTCTTTTTTAGTGGTGATGTAGTTGAGTTGTGCACTCACAATGCTCTTGCTTGCATAATGGATGTAATATGGATGATTTTGATTTTCCATTTATGTAAGCATTGTCCCTTGGACATAGTTAGATGAATTTATCATGATATGAAATGACTTGAATCAATCTAGGATGTGTAGAATTAGAGTTTCTACAAGCTTTTGCTTTAAGTGTTAAAATTCTTATTCACATTTCTTGGTCCATTCAAAGACTACATATTTCTTTGTGAGTTCTACTAGTAGTTTGATAACTTTATAAAACATTTTTGATGAAGTACCTATAGTAACTAGTATGGCCAAGTAATGAACTCATATTTTTAACTATTTAATGTTATCTAATTATTCCTTGGATGATCCTTACTTTTTCAGGATTCACCTCTATTTGTTTCCCAAAGACCTTGTGCCCCACGATAGTGTCATCTCAAACCATCAAGTTGCTCTTTTGGTAGTTGAGCTATAGGTTTGTCTCCACACAACATTTTAGTACGTACTCAAGATGATCTGATGCCTATTCAAAATTAGTGCCATAGGTAGAGAAATCATTCATGAAGACTTCCACAACACTACTATTTTGCTACTGAATGATGCTTATGACTAAGTATTGAAAAGTTCTAGGAGCTTTACAAAAATTAAAGAACATCTTTTTATATCTAAAAGTTCCCAAGGATTAGTAAAAGTTATCTTGACTAGGTTTTTTGGTGCTATTTGAATTTGGTTGTAGCTATTATATCCATCCAAATAATTGTAGTAATGATGTCCTGTAATTTTATCCAACACTTGGTTGACAAATGAAAATGAAAAATGATCTTTGAATGTGGTCATGTTCAATAGCCTAAAGTCTATATTGATTTTCCACTATCCTCCTTTCTTTGACATAATAATGAGTGGACTTACCCACTCACTATCTACAACAAGATAGATTAATATTGTTTTAATAAGTTTTTCAACTTCATCTTTGATGAGTTGCACTATGGGTTATGTCAACGAGACCTCATTGACATGGTCCCATTGACATATCTACATCGATATATGACTTGATGCATTGACATGACCTCATTGACATAGTATCTATTTTTGCCTATACATACATGCTCACCCACCGTGTTTATGACATCTTTTTTCATAGTTGTGGTGAAGCTCTAACAACTTTTCCACTTGAAAGTTAGAATATTTTTCTAAGTGTTCATAGTAGGATTCAAAGAGTGTATGGATCTTTATTCAAGCACTGTTGTACTTAAGCAAGTTAGTGTGTGTGGCAGTAAAGATGAGCTTTCTGATAAACCTTGTAAAACTTTGCAATAGATTAATTATTTCCTTTTTGCATTTAGTATTTTATGTAATTTTCTTTAATGATTTAAGTAATTAAATAATTAATTATGAAATAAATTAAAATGAATTAATCTATATTAAATAAAAATAAATTAAGCACATAAGTACGACCCCTTTGAGCATACGCTTGGTGCTTGGTGATCCCAGTAATGCTTAACATTTGGTAACCTAATAATGTTAAACATGTTCAAGATGTGTACAACAAGTGGGAATGGATGCTTATGCTAGAATTAGTTAAACATGAGCTAGTTATATTAAATTAGAAATTAAATCTCTTTAATCCTCTATTCTTTATTCTTAGGTGAATTAGAACATAAAAAATAAAAATGTCAAAAATCATATGTCTCAGTTGCACTTAATGATACCTTTGTGTTTCACAAGTGTAATTGGGAAAATAATGATTACAATGGTTAGTTACCCTTCCTAAAGACCAGTGTACTTAGAAGGCTATAAGTCCATGAAATTCAACCAGATCACACATGAACACTTAGTGATTCATAAGGTTGGGTGTAGGGTCTACTCACCACTCATCATTAGCACCATTGCTAGGGACATGTAGTTTGATATGTGTGCTATCTAGGACTTAGTGATATTATTGGAGATTGTTGGAATGAATCCTAAAGTTGTAATCATTCAAAAGATAAAAATAATAATTATAATTAAAGCACATTGAATTTTCCTATTAATCCAAAATTTCTTCTTCTCATAGGCATCATGAATCAAAACTACTAGTATCCCAAGAATTTTAGGTGGTGTACACTCATCTAGATGAGTTTGTACCTGATTTCACCTTCATCTTGCATCATAATGCACAACTATAGTGGAGAGATATGGAGGGTAATGTTGTGTTAGCTCCCAATCGATCTATTCTTAGGATGCTATTCAAAACTCTTAAGAGGTTGAGCATCCAAGATCTCCATGATGAACACATTGTGTAGGACTATGACTATTGGGACTATGCTCCCACGGAACCACAACACAAATGAGGTTAGCACCAAGAGAACTACCATGAAACTACGAAGGGGAAATGGTTCATTAACCCCTTATTCCTACAAAACTAAAATGATGAGTATCCTTCCTTTTGGGGTTTCCAACATGAAGATTCTCTACCTCTTGCCTCTGGTGAAGGGGGATTTGAACCTGTACTTACAGTACAATATCAACAATATGGGTTTAAGCCAAAGTGAGAGTCAAGGTAGGATCTCAGGAAAGCATCGTGATGATGATAAATCTAATAATCATGGTCATGACAAGTGGATATGAGGTGGAAGATACTATGGTAGTGGAAGTTCTCCTTCCTCTTCACCCTCTTCATCTACATATTTTTCTTCCTCCTTTGAATCTAATTGAAACTATAAGGGACAAAACCTTGATGGAGGTGAATAGCAGAATAATGATCATAGAACATACCATGAATGAAGGGATAGTAGAGGACATCATAATCATCATCAAAATCATGATGATGATGAACCTTTGTTGGCAACTCAAAGCATGCTGAACATTGCAGAGGTAGTTAAAATTCTAACTAGGAATGTGAAAGATAGTAGAATCAAGAGGTTGGGTATGAACAACATCCCCAGATTTGAGGGGGAATATAACTTAGATCCATAGATCCATCTTCAATTATTTCATGATCCTATGCCTTGAATAGTATAGATAATGATTGGTAGAAACTTAAGCTATTTCCCAAGACACCCATAAAAGAAGCAGAAAGTTGGTACTACTCCCTTGAGCCAAAATCAATTTGTAGATGAAGTACAATGCTTGAGCTAACCAATGATAAATATAAGATGTACTCCAGAGTGTCCAATTTGAGAAAGAAAATCCAAGGCTAGTGACAAGGAATATTTAAACACTTGGATGTAGCCATGGACAAGTATTGTTCCTTTTTGTGTAGATGTCTTGGCCATGGTTATTCTCAATGATAGTAGCTTTGCCATATCATAAATGGACTTTGATCAGAAACAAGAAGAACTCTTAGGATCTATGCCCAAGGGAAACTATCAAAACTAGGAATCCATTAAATTAAAAGGCTAATTGAGTAGGTTGCAAAAGTAGAAGGTGAGTTGAGAAAATGGAAAAGTATTGAGGTCTATAACTAGGACCCTTACATCAAAAAAAGGAAGTTCTGATTCTGTGATAATGAGCGGGAGGCACCACCTGATGAATTGATGTAGTTAAAAACCTTACCAATTCAAAAATCTATGTCTAAAATTTCAGCCAAGTTTGATAAAATGTAGGAATATTTAGATAACAAATTTTAAACTTTGAAAATTATAGAAGAATCCAAAGAGTGAGGTAGTTATCATAACCACAAGAGAAGCAAAGAAGTTGAATGTGTCTACCAAAGGGGTAAGTGCAAATATGCTATAGTGGAAGAGGTTGTGGAGCCAAAATTAGATGATGATGGTGGGTGTGAAATCTACCAATATGAACATCCTAAGGGATGTTACCTTATTTTATCACACTTACAGGAGTCTAGGATGTATACTTTGAATCCTAGGCTAGCAAGAATGTAAGCACCAAGAAAATTACCTTATCCTCAAGGCAATCCCAAGTAGTTCCACCAAAAATAAGCTTATTATCCAAGTGGAGCTACACCATAACCATATGAGTAGTATCAACAATGGCAGCATCCACAATCATGGGGCATGTCACCACCAAGGTAGAAATACCCTTATAAATAGCTAGATCCATATGGGTACTATGTTCAACAACCCATGCCTTCATGTGACTCTTCTAGTCATGCCTCATTCCAACATCACTACTATCCTCCAGAGTATTAAAGAACTCATTCTCAATATCCTAAAGTGGAATCCCCATATCCTTATCAGCCTCCTCATCCTTCAACACATGTCTCTCCATCCTCAACCTAATTACTGCCTACTTCGCCCATGTAGAGAGAAATTCTTACATAATTGTAGCAACATAATGCTACTAAGGCTATTAACTTACAAATAATTCTTTAGCCAAGTGGTTCAAAAAAAAATCCCATAAAATACCATTCATCTAAATTAGTAGCCCTAAAAAGGCCTCACCAACTTATGTGGCTAGTTTTCCTATGTCTCATTCATCCTCTGCATCCATTCCTTTCAAGAGCTCTTTAAATTGAATGCCTCCCAAGATTCACATAGTCATGTTAACCCATGTTGTATCTAATTGGATCAAGGCTAACAACCTTCCTAAAAAAAAGAACTAATCCTAATAGTCCTCTCATCTACTTGCACTAATTTCTAACAATGGTACTTACTTTACAAGTGCTACTTGTTATAAGCTCATGCAACTCTTAGGGGTTGAACATAAATTAACAACACCCTACCACCTCCCAAGACAATGGTGAAGTAGAGGTTACCAATAAGATCACAAAAATCTGAATAAGAGTAATTATCAAATGTAAGAGAGATTGGAGCACAAAACTCAACAATGCCCTCTAGGCATATCACTCAACATGGAAACTCTCTATAGGATACTCTCACTATGAGCTAGTGTATAGAAAATTCCCAAGTCTTCTAATTTAATCCGAGCTCAATATAATTTCAACAACCTATGAGCTAGACCTTGACCTAAGCCTAGCACAAAAAGAGAGAATGATCAACCTTAATATGCTAGATGAGAATTAGTTGGTATCTCTATCATTGAAAGAAGTGCATAAGGCATTTAGTAAACAACATCATGGCCTTAGAATAAGGAAAGTTAAATTTCAACTTAGAGATAAGGTCTTTACTAGAACCCCACACATGTCCCTCAAAATAATAAGTTTCAAATGTTGTGGAAAGGACCTTATATCATCTATGAAACCTTTTCTACTAGGGTCATGTTAATTTACAAAACTGAGAGCATAAATGAAACGCAATTGGTTAACATGTAGCAACCAAAGCCTTTCCACTCAATCTTTATCGAATGGACAATCACACTCAATCTTTTGAATCTTCTCCTTTCCACTTAATCATGGAGGAGATGGCCATATGTGCTGATCATATAAGTGGCTCCATAATTTTTCTACATTTTTTGTTTTACATCTTTTTGTTTTACACTTTCTTTGTTTTTCTACACTTTTTATTTTACACTTGATATTTTACACTTTTTATTCTACAACATTATTAGTACATTTTATCTTTCCTAAATATTTTTACAATTTCTTATATATTTTACTTTATTTTGGTGTGAATTTTTCATGTTTTCAAATAAAGTTATTTATTTACATAGTGATGCTATAGTATTTTTCTAATAGTGGCTTATACCTAATGTTCTTGGTCACTAATTTCTAGTCTCTATTTTTGAATTTTAATGACTAATGACTAAGAAAAAGTTTCTTTTCCATGGAACAGGCAATGAGTCCACATCATCCACCCACCCAGTAACTCTACAATTTTCCTAGTTTTGGAGGTATGAGGTCCTTTTTTCATTCATAAAACCTAAATTTTAACCTTGGTAGTTTCTAAAATTGGGAAAGCTCCAAAATATTAGAAAAGGATGTGACTTCAAGGGGATTCATTACTCTTTGTACCTTTCTACTTACTTGAGTACTTGAGTGTTTTTCATGGATTTCCCACCATTTCATGATGACCAATAATAGGAAGTTGAATAAGTCTTTGCATGGTGTGGTTCCCATCCAAAAACCCATAAAAAAATAAATTCCATAAAAAATAAAAAAATAAAAAATGATGAAAATTCAAAGCACACCCCTTAGAAAAAATAAACAGGATACAAGCACTAGTTATGGGACTAGAAAGAGATGTTACCCATTCCTGAAGGTCCCCTATAACTAAGGCGTTTTCTCACTTCCTGCTTCTCTTTTCTTCTTAAATAAGGAATAGTGTTTAATTGATGGAAGCATTCTTGTGTCTTGAGGGGATGGAGTAATCTTAGGGTGGTGATGCAAAGTCATTGAAAGTGGTTGGTTTTGGTCAAGAATTAGGATTGATTTTATTAGGTCATCTAACCACAATCCACAAGGGACTTCATGTGACCACAATTTAGAACTTCATTCTACTTTCTCTCTCATCCATCAGTGCTTTTTATTTTTCACTTCACTATTGGTTTCCATGTCTTGTTCAATATCTTAGTTTGATGTACTAAAATTCTTAACTAGATTCCTCTAGGTTTAGTCCTTAACTTTTAATAACCATTAATCAACTGTGGGGCCCACAAACTCCTTGGGTTAAGGTTATGCAAAGTAAAACAAGACATGAGACTACTATGGGAAGGATCCACTTGCATAGCTCTTTGTTGCACTAGTTAAGTCCCTTATCCTTTGGCATTTTTGAACTCATATCATCTACATTCCCCATCGATTACATCCAACTATGCACTCCTTAAGAAATTTCTTCCATAAAATTACATTCTCACATCAATTCCTCCATTTTTGCAACTTATCAAATCCTCTTCATGCATTGCATCATGTTCTTGGCTTCATGGGCTTCCAAAAGATTTCAATTTCACATCAAAACTCCTTGTATTTCTTAACTTTTTGAAAAGCTAATATGGTCAATAGATGCATCAACGCAACTCTGTATATGCTAGTCTTTGCATTGACATAGCATCATTGATGCATGATAGAAATACTATAAATAGGGCACAACACTTAGAAGTTTTTTCCATTTTGCTTCAAATAGGAGGGGGATTTTTATGATTTTTTAGAGCCCAAAATCTTCCAAAGCCCATATATTTCACATCACTTGTCCAATTTTAGTCATTATTTAGTCTTCTACATACCAAAGGTATCCTCTATGTCATGGGAGCCACAAACCTTAGTACAAAATTTTTTGGAATTTTTCTAACTTCCCCATGGGTTTAATGAATAAAATAATATTAAACCATTAACTTATGGAAGTTAAAACCTTCCAACAAACTCTGATAAACTAAAATTAATTAAAGTAATATTAAAATAATATTAAAATATCAATCTACCATAACCACACCTTACCCAAGTATAACTATCCCAAAAGAGATAAGGTACTTAATGTTATGAGTTACACACTATTTACTAATCCTTGATCATGTTGTGATCATAAATGGCACTAAGACCAAAGCATGGAGTAGAGGCAAGACCATCCCAACGTAGGGATAAGTAGCCTAGAACTAGAAGGGGCTAACAAGAACAAACCTAGGACTAGGAAGCCAAAATTCATGCCATGGGACCTCTTCGTGAGGATCTTGAAGTGGAATTTGTTTGCCAGATTCCAAAAAAAGTAAAAATAGAGCAATCTCATTAAGATGAGACACTAATTCTCATGTCTAGACTTGAAGTTACCTTAACCAATGCTTGCCTTGATCAAATCAAGACTAGGGATATTCAACATTCAGAACATTGGAACATTCTTGGAGTTCACTATAAAGGAAGTTAAAGCTCAAGTGTAGACCTCTCCCATGTGGCCAATCATCACTTCTAGTGAGGAGTGGTACATGGGAAAGACCTACCACTTCTAGAACAACCAATAACTAGGTGCCACAATTAGAATCAAGGACATTCACATGTCCTACTCAGTGGAAACAATCACATAGGCTCTCGAATTACCTAATATTAGAAACTGCTTAGCAAAAATCTCAACTTAGGTAGACCCTAAGGTAAAGAAGGAGTGGACCCAGTGATGCTATGGTGTGGACTACAAGGAGTATGGTGTGCTCACTATGGTAGAACACATGTATTTGAAGATAATGGCCCATCACTTGAATCCAATAGTGAGGCCCAGTATGATGACTATCTTTGCTACCCTTGCATGTGTTGCTTTGAGTGGAAAATTCCTTATTAATCTCCACAACTAATCTATCTAGAAATAGAGAAGTGGTTCAAAGATAATTAATGTGGAAGAAAGGCCCTACCCTTTCCCTACCTCATTAGAAAATTGTACAAAAAGACAACAATAGTTCGCTATGCCAATGATGGAATTAGGCATGCTCCTTCTACCTCTTGGGTAGAAATGATGAAAGACAAGGCTCCTATCACAACCAAGAAAGAGAAGTAGCAACCACCACCTCCAATTTCCACTCATGAAACAATGCTAAATTCCTACACTACCCTTGAATGAATGAGCGAGATCCAAGAGCAACTCTTGCATGAGTAGGAGTAGCAAGTAGGAATGAGTGGTGGCAATCCATCTATGTATTACCCAATGATGAGTCACCTCAATAAAGTGGATCAAACCATTAGCTATATGGAGGGAGGTGAGCCAACTTTCTTAGACCAAAGAATGCAACTACACATGAGATCAAATCTTAGCACCTAAGAGGTAATGATATCTCTCTGACAATAGCAGCAATTCCCAGAAATCTCTAGGAATTTTGCTACTTTTTTAGTACATCTGGAGGAGGGCAATAGGGTGGTTTTCTTGGTGATGCAAGATCATGGACAAGAGATAGTAGCAGAGGTGGTTGCTAAGAGAATTACTAAAGCATTGAATGCACATACAGTGTTTGTACTAGACATTTTTACACTCAAAGATATGCAGATGTACATAGGAATAGGTAGTAGCAGATTAAGCACAACCTAGCATGAGGAGTTGTTGGACCAACAAGTGGAAATCACGAAACTAATTCTAGATATATTTGAATTTCTAGATACAATGTGTGCAACCTAGTTGGAGCTGTTGGAACTAAGGGGAAAATGCATTATCATGAAGGGGCAACTTGAAAAAACCCAAGCTCAAAACCAATGCTTAGCTACAAAGGCTATTGAACTAAGAGCCCAATTTGCTGATCTTGCATTTCTTAACCATGCAATGACCTGTGATGAAGCTTTTTAACAACTTCAAGATAAGCTCAATAAGGTTAAGGATGCAAAGGAAACAACGATCTTTGATTAGTCCTTGGCCAATGAAACCATGCATAATATCCAAAAGGCCTTGGACCATGCTCACTAAGAGAATGTAACTTTTGCTGTAAAAAATCATCACCTATAGAATGTTGATGTGCAAAGGTAGCAAATGCAATATTTCATCCATCAATAGTAGGAGTATCTAACTAGAATGAACAATAAACTAAGAAGATTGGTAGCTAAAAATAGAAATCTCTCCATGGAGGAAGGTAGAGCCCTTCGCCATAAATCTATAATGGAGGTAGCCACCTGGAAAAAAAGAGGCTCTTAAGTTTAAGAGAGTTAAAAATCACTACAAGGATCAACTTGGTCTACAAAAATAAATTAATGAGAAACATATTTAGATTATGAAGGAAAAAGTTAATGTATCCCTCTAGTGGTTGAAGGAAGGAGGTGATGTCTATTAGCCTATTTTTAATAGGCTAAATGACTACGAGAAGGTAGAGATCCATATGAACAAGCTACAAATTAATGAGATGATGAAGTACATGGAGCTTTTCAATCTTCATTATGCAAATCTAGTGATGTTGACTACTAGAAAAATGCGATCTTAATTAGAGAAATAGGTGGCTAGTTTGTACTTGTTGTATGAAGTAAACTACAAGCATCACAAAGACACCAAGAAGAACCTTGAAGTGGCAAATGTAGAACTCAATTTTCTCAAGTAGTGTTTCACTGATCAATAGTCTATAGCTAAGAACTTGGCTAGCAGAATGAGTGACTACCAAGAGTTTGAGAATGTAGTAAAGCTATTTGATGTTTAACATAAACCTTTTACTACCTAGTTCATCAATGTGAAGGAGATATTTCCAATAATTCCCTATCCTTGGAATGTTCTCACACTAGTCCACATTCATGATATAGGGACCTAAATGATCTTAGGAGTAAAGAGGAGAATATGAAGGCACTAATGGATGTTCTTTTTCTTCCACCAGAAGTTGCAACTGCTACAATACAACCACAACCACCTCAACCACTGCATGCACCCAAAGTAGGAGAAGTTCCTTTAGAGCCTTAGGAACATCCACCGCCTAGGATTATTTAAACTTCTTCCTCATCTTTGCATCATCAAAGGAATTGTGTTTGTCATTTTTATTTAGGTGTTCAATTTTATTGTCCTAAACACCAAAATTTTGTAATGATTGTAAATCCATACACTTTAGCATTTAATGTTTATTTGTGTTTGTGTATGTTAATAGTTAGCTAATAATCCCATACCTTTCAAAAATTTTATAAGAAACTTGTTTCTTATTTTGTTCACTTGAAGACAAGCTTTCATTCAATCGTGTAGGTATGATGACTCCCACCATGGTTACATTGAAGAGGCCTAATCGACATGCTCCTATTGATGTGACCTTGTTGACATGACCACGTTGATGTAGCCCCATCAACATATGATTTGATGCATTGATGTGACCTCATTGACATAGTATTTAATTTCACCTATAAATACATGATTGCCTACCATTTTTATGGCATCCTTTGTCATAGTTATAGCAAAGCTCTAGTAGTTTTTCCACTTGAAAATTAGAATATTTTTCTAAGTTCTTATAGTAGAAGTCAAAGAGTGTACAAATATTTATTCAAGAACTATTATACCTAAGCATCGTAGTGTGTGCAGCAATAAAGACAAGCTTTCTGATAAACCTTGCAGCACTTTGAAATAGATTAATTATTTCCTTTATACATTTAGTATTTTATGTAATTTTCTTTAATGATTTAAGTAATTAAATAATTAACTATGAAATAAATTAAGCTAAATTAAGCTAGAATAAATAGTGATAAATTAAGCACATAAGTACAAGAACTTCGAGCATACACTTAGCACTTGGTGATCCCAATAACACTTCACGTTTGGTAACCTTGCAGCATTAAACATGTTTATGATGTGTACGAAAAGTGGGAATGGATGCTTATGCTATGATTAGTTAAAATGAGCTAGTTGGATTAAATTAGAAATTAAATCTCTTTAATTCTTTATTCTTTATTCTTAGGCAACTTAGAACATATAACATTAAAATGTTAAAAATCATATGTCTCAGTTGCACTTCACCATACCTTTTTATTTCACAAGTGTAATTGCAAAGAAAATAATTACAATGGTTAGTTTTACTCCCTAGAGATGAGCATACTTAGAATGCTATAAGTCCATAGAATTCGATCGAATTGCATGTGAATGCTTAGTGATTTGTATGGTTGGACACAGGGTCTACTCGCCGCTCATTAATCTTTGACTACTTGTTTCAACTTAGAACTCAATATCCTCTATGAATACTACTTTGGTTTAATGGTGGAATCTATAGATCTAATGCTGGAATATGCATGGATCTATTCTAGATATACTCATCATATGACTAGGAAAAAGTTGTTGGGCATTTGTTCACAACTTTTAGTAGCTTCTCTTTCTGCTCTTTAGTGAGGTTAACATTGATGATTACTAGCTTACCATTATCAAGAAAGACATTTTTCAAAGTTTTTGATAAATAATTTAACTCAACGAATCCCTGTTTAAACTTTTCAAGGATTTCCAACTTCCCCCCAATCTAGTTCTACTTCTTTATGAAAAGGTTGGTTCTATTTTTGCTCCCTTTCATTCATCTTATTGATATAAGAACTTGTGAGGAGCTCAACTAGTTCCATGAAAATTTTTGAATTAGATATATTATCTACTATTAGCCACTGTGTACCCTTCTATTTTGTGGTTTCTTTGCATAGGCACCTTTGAACATCTACCATGTCAGCACACTTCTTACATGCTATGATGGACATGCTTTTTATGGCCCATATTTTCTGCCAAAAATGGCATCTTATGACATTGTACATGATGCATAGAACCCTCTTCTCCTCTACTTTTCCAAAGTTATTTTCCTTGAATATTTTCAAGGAAAGGCCTTTGATTCCCATCTTGGAAGAAATTGTACTAAGCCAAGCCTTTGGATGATAATAGGGGAGCCATCCTTACAAATTTCCATGTGGATCACCAAGAAATCCTTTGGATAGCATCATCCATAAATATTTGTGGTAATGTTGTCCACTAATCCTAAGGGAATTGTGATGGATTGATCAGCAAGCTCTAACTTCATATTACATTTCTTTAATGGAGGCAAGTTTCAAGTTTTATACATCTCTTGATAAATTAAGTCCACCTTAGAACCTAATTTTAGTAGAGCTTTAAATGGATCGTTTTCTGCAATTTGTAAGTATATTAAGGCACTTTCAAGATTATATCTTTTTCTAGGAAGGTGTCCTGTCTGTTGGTGACAATTTGGGATGCAACCGCGAACGAGTGTCCTCGAATAGGATTTAGGTGCTTGCTAGTTTTTTGGCAACACCAAGGCCCAAATACCTTCAAATAGACTCAATAGTTAATATGATTATGTGCGTGTGTTGTTGCGGTGTGCTGTTGTGAAAAATGAAAAGATTGGATTGTGTGTAAAACTATGAATGACTTATCTTAATGAGATTTAGCCAACTTTTCCAAGTACTGTGAGTTGTTGAGAGTTCTTATTTTGTTTAATTGCCTAGTCTATGTGGTCCTTATAATACCTACTTGTAACAAATAAATTTTTGCAAAACATTTGAGCACAACTCTATGAATCTACTTCTAATTTTCCCAAGAGAAAGAGATAGTTCCACAAGAAAACTAGAAATAGAGCAAGATTCAATGGAAATAGACAGAAGAGAAAAAGAAAGCAGATTTTTGTAAATATCTCAAATGCTTAAACAAGGTAAAATGATATGAGTAAACACTTCACAATAAAGCTATCCCAAATTCAATAACTA
>MNCI01005810.1:213650-225331 GCA_015680685.1 Gnetum montanum
TTTATAAGCTTACTATAGGAATGCTGCTCCTATATATTTTTTTCTTAAATAAAAAGACTGCTATTGTTAACCTATTCTTTTTCTCTCAAACTGAAATTTTTGCCACTTCTCCAAAAACTCTTAACCAATTTTATCATGCCAACCTGTTCCATGAAATGGCCAAATGTGCTAACACTATCTTGATCCAATAAATAAATACATAAGTTAACATGATAGTATGGACATTTTGGGACCTTTGGTTTGAAGGTGGCTCATTGGTAATTTTAAAAGCAATGGGAGAAGGATTTATAGTCAATATGTCTATAGGTTTTTCATGAACTATTGGGTCTAAAGAAAGCCCTCTTCAAGGCTTATGCTTAGAACCACTTAGACAATCATTTAATTATAAGTTTACAAGCTTCGTTACATTATGTTCCTAAGGCTATTGTGGCATTTCTCCTTACATAGATGATGCAAGTAGCAAACAAGTGGTATTGAAAGATGTAGGATGAGATGATGGATAATGAGGAGGATATGTGAAAAGAGATTCAGCTTGTGGAGTAGGTGTTTTATGATATTTTTAGGAATAATGAAAATGGAAGAAGAAAGTGTGGCTCACAGAGCCATGAGGGGATACATGTTTCTAGACATAATAACCATATGAATTTGGTTGATAGTAAGGATACTACTACTTTAATGATGGCATCACCTACAACTATGGATAATAATGCAATTGGTGGAATTGCTACTAATAATTACCTTCTGGATAAGGCAATCTCTTGGGTGATTTCCTATTTACAAATTTTGGATGTAAAGCATACATCCTAGATTCTTATAAGTATGACACTACCAGACAACATCCCTTTGAATGTTTATATTGGCATATGCTACATACTTCTTCATTTGTTTCAAACTTTGCAACCTCATCCATGACTTTAGCCTTACCTTTCTACTAATAATAGTTCCTACCTATATCCTTTCCCTTCTTCTATCCATATCTCTATTCCCTTGCTCTATTTTCTTCTCCACAATATTTAGAATAGTTTGAAATTTCTCATTCAAGGAGTCTTACATCTTGTCTACCTTAGCTAATATTTCTATGATAGATTTTTGGATCAACAAATTTTTCCTCTATACCACTTTATCTAGTGGGGCTTCTTTCTCAAAATCACAAAAATGTACCTTCCTCTTGTGAATGGAGGGTCCTTGTACTTCTTTGCACTTTTCCACTTTTTCAGTTCTTCTTCTTCCTTAAACACTTGTTCAAGAAGCCTTTGGATCCAATGGATCCTTATCTCTAATAAACTTCCTTGGGCATAAACTCCAAGAGTTTCTATAGTTTTTTTCTTTTAAGCCCATCCATCATGTGGTGAAGTTTTTCTCTTTGAGAAAACCCATGATCTAAGTAGTGAGCACAAGAGAATAATACTTATACAAGGCTACATTAAGGAATGCATGATTTTCTTGTTTCTATCCTTGGATCTATTTTCTCAAATTGAATAGACTGAATTGCATTTGATACTTATCATTGAAAAAATCAAGCATTATACTCCATCTGTGGATAAATTGAAGCTCCAAGTCCTAGTAATAGCACTCAGTTTCTTTCATAAGTGTTCTAAGAAATAGTTTGAATTTCTACCACTTGTTTTCAATATTCTACAAGACGTAGATATCATGGAAGGCTTGTAAATGATGTTGTGGATTAGCATCATACCCTCCTTCAAACGTAGGAATATTATTCATGTCAAGTGATTTAATTTAACTATTTATGAGTCATGATTTATATGGCTCTGATATTGGGTATTTGATATCAGATCCTTAATATCGAGTATCCGATATTAGGGCCCAAGAAGCAACATTAGGTATTTGATATCATCTTTTCCATGCTAGCCTATAAACACAACACTTGGGTGCATGGTTGAGGCAAGCATAGAATAGCTTTCTTTTAAATTTAAATAATTTTTTCCAATGTATGCCCACAATGTGATGTTAAGTGATTTTATGGCATCCTTATTCGAGTGTGACTTACTTAGACATGTTACATGACTAGTAATAAAGATTGAGATTACTATCATCATTGTAGCATCCACTTAAATTTATTATTGTTTTTAATTGCTTAAATGTTTACTATTTTCCTTAGTTAATTCTTTCATTTATTTTTCTTTATCATTCCTCTCATTAAGTGGAATGAGTATAACTAATTGTGAGCCCTTAAGTGTAATTACTTGGTAATCCAATAGTGTATCATTTGTTACACTTAGTAATCCCAACGGTATTTACACGAAGTCCAAGGCATGTATGAATGGTTAGGAATGAATACTCATCACACATAATCTAATTTAGACTTTACTTTCACTACTGATTAGATTAAACAATTAATTTCTTGATCATCATTAAGAGTAGCTTAGGACTAGACAACATCAATTATCATATGCCTACTTTGGACTAAACCATAAGTGATAAAGCTACCACTAGTCAAAGTGGGAAGACAATGAACTATGATCAAGGAATAATGATTTAGGTACCACAACTAGTTCCGTCCATGGAATTCAACCAAATCATGCATGAATGCTTGTGATTTGTATGGTTGGACGTAGGGGTACCTCGCTGCTCATCAACTATCCCCTTGATGTCTAGTAGGAATTCAAACTACTTCTAAGATATTGATCATGCTTCTTGTAGCAAATAGTGATTCATCATAGTCATTATATTCATGATGGATCCTACCACAACTATGCCTCCTATGATGTAACCTACTATTCCTTCTTTCCTAATCATGTTCCTCTTCCTTTTACTATTAACTATGCTTGTTTCTCCCATTCCTACAATGGGACCTAATGTGGAGCCCACCTTAGTAGACTCCAAAAGGATCCATTCTAGAAGCCTCCTAAGCAAATTTAGCTTAGAAAACAAGAATAACATAATGAAATAGAGAAATTTCCTCTTTTTATAAGTAAACTCTTAAAATTTATAGAATTACCTCAAAGATAAAAATCCAAACTCAACTCACAACTCTCCCAAGGATCTTAGAGGTCACACATGTCTCCTCTCAATTCTCAATTACTCAAAATGGAGCTAAATCTTAAGAAAATATACTTATAAGAAATTCTTTCAACCTCTCTCAAGTGCTTTCCCTTACCTCTCACTTAAACTCTTCTTGCACAAGCTCTAAAATTTCTCTCACACAAGCTCTGTCCCTTCTTTCTTGAACTAGCTTTCTTCTTGAGACTAACCTACTTCCTCTAATTAGCCTGATTAGCCTCAAGAACAATGCTATTGTAAGAGAGAAGGCTAGTCTTTTGTAATCTTGTGCAAGGAGAGAGCTTGTGCAAAAACATTTTAGAGCTTTTGTAAGAAAGAGCTTATGTAAGAAGACTTTGAGTGAGAAACAATGAAGAGTAGTTGAGAGAGGTTGAGAGAATCTCTTATAAGTGTCTTTCCTTTAGCTTTAGCTCTATTTTGAGCATTTGAGGATTGAGAGGGGACATGTGTGACCTATAAGACCCTTGGAAGAGTTGTGAGTTAAGTTTGGTTCCTCATCTTTAATGTAATTCTCTACATTTTAAGAGTTTTCTTATAAAAATAGGACTTTTCGTCATTTTGTTATGTTGTTCATATTTTCTAAGTTGAATTTGTTTACAAAGCTTTTGGAATGGATCCTTTTGAAGTCTATTGAGAAAAGCTCCATATCAAATTGGTATCGAAGTAAGGTAAGAGATCCTTAAAAGAGTATCTTGGGAAAGGAAGTGTAAAGCTCATCTTGAGCACTCTTGTTCTTCTTATTTGTAAGCCATAATTAGTCATTATGTTGAGAGTTGTAGAGAGAGAGTAGAGAGAGAGAAAGGGACTTGGCCAATTACCTTACCTTTCATCCTTATGTGTTTGATTACTTTGATTGAGTGCATATGAGAATTGGATTGAATCTATTGTCTATCCTTGGGAATTTATGCTTTCTTTCAATAGTAAATTCTACATTTGAGTAAGAATAAAGCTTTCATTTTCATTTATTATTCAAAGTTATTATTTGTGACATTGAGCGAGCTTGAATTATGGAATCCATGAGAGCTACTCATCAATACATTCAATCATCTTCATCTTAGTCTTGATCATTCCTCCTTATATTTCGGTCATGATCCCTCCTATCAAAGTTTTATAATGAGGAAAATGATAAAGGTGAAGGATTAAGAGAGTGGTGCTAACTTGTCCTTCTCCTTTGGTCCCTTAATTATTCTTTTGATAAATAGTTTAGAGACCTTGGCCTTGAGGATCTCTTGGTACTGGAACTAGTTCTTCCTTCATCCAAGTTATCCATCAAGGTTGATTATAACTATTAGTGAGTTCTATCTCCCTCATCGAAAGGAGGAGGACCTTGGTGTTAATCTAACCTTGATAGATATTTTGGGACTTCCTTTAGTGATTGCAAACATAATGGAATTAGGACCTGTTCATCCTTGGAGGCTTCATAAGATGTCTTCATATGTTAACCTTTCATATGTTGGGCATCTTTTGGTTGATACTATCTAGCATGGTTCTTTGTCACTTGGTAATCCATTCCTACTGGTTCATGTCCCAGTCTCATGAGAGCTTTCATGAGCATTTCAAAAATAGAATGATGTAGAGGTAACATAATGTTGTCCTCTAAATTCCTCTAACATAGCTATTTATCTTGATGGAGGATGAAATCAAAGTTTGGATAATAGGGATTCAAATGTGCATAGACAACCTTCAATTGTTGAGGTGTCTCACCAGCATTCCTTCTACTTCTATCTTGTTGTTGGTTGAAGTTATTGATAGGTCATGGTAAATTATTCTTGTGAGAAGAAGCCATCTTAGTTGTTTTTGATATAGTCTTCCATGATAAAATATTTTTATTATTTTCTTATAAATTATAATATACTATTTTCTTTTACAACAACTTTGTATGATTTCACTATCGAATAATACTTAGTGCACTTAGCTAAAATGAGTCCCTAGCAATGATGCCAATGATGAGTAATGGGTATTCTCTATGCCTAACCACACGAAATCACTATGATGTACGTGTAATCCAATCAAATTCTATGGACTCTATTTATCTAAGTGATGATATTTCTAGATGATGAAATATGTGGTGACTAATCATTATCTTCCCAATCAACACTTGTGTTAATCTGTGTGTATGGGTAAGTGTTATTGACGTGTAAGATATCTATTTTTATAATTTTTATTAATTTTTTTGTTTATGAAATGATTAAGTAAATAAATATTTAATATTTATATTAACTAATTAATTAAATAGCTATACTAAACATGGAGTATCCATTTCCACTTTCCATACACATTTTGAATACATACTAACACTGCTAGATTACCAAGTATATACTACAGGACATACCAAGTATCCACTGCTAGCATTATCAAGTGTTAATATGTTATGCTTGAAGTGGCTCTACTCACGTTAATTATAAATGATAATATTAAATTCTTAATAATAATAAATTAAGTTTCATTTAAAATAAATTTCTAGAAAGAAAAGTTAAGTTAATCCAAGTGCTACACTAGATAGAAGAAATCTTCATTTTATTTTTGTTCATCCAAATGCGTCTAGATACATGTGTACTTGAATAAAATGTTGTACAATCACTTTGATCTACACTATAGGTGTTGACATTTTGGCATATCAAAACCTTAAGAAAAATGGAAAGTATAGAATGTATGTGGTAGATGATGATTTTGTAGGACATGAACAAGAACTCCACAAAGAGATTTGAGAACTCAAGGAAATGAGATCTCTTCCAAGATGTCAAAATAAAGACTACATGGGCAAGATGAGATCATAGATGAAAATAAAATATACAAGTCAAATGAAGATGCTCCAAGGATTGACAAGAAGACAAATTGATAAGAGAAAGCCTGAAAATTCAAAGTTCAAAAGTTGAGTAGATGTCTTGGAAAAATAGTAGATGTCTATCCTCAACAATAGACACCTCACTATAGACATCCCACTTGCCAAGTAGAGATCTCTCTTGCATTGAGGGCAATCTCAAATAGACATCTCAACTTTGAAGTATACATCTACACTAGATGTTTGGTAGCCATTGCATGAATTCTAAGGAGTTTTCAAAAACTCCAAGGCTATAAGATGATGTCAAAATATTGGGAATTGTGAAAGTACTATACACACAAAAGATCTTCATTTTCTATTCTAAGCAATCGTATTCTTACTCTTCATTGTAACATCATTTGTTTGATTGTAATTGTACTGAGCTTCAAGTAAAAGAATCTGTAAATTTACTTACATTATATCCTTCTTCTTTTCCATATTTCTTGTAGCCCTATGGGGTTGATGTGCTTCTTGTGGGAAGAAATCTTTGTTGAGCTTGTTGGGATCCTACAAGATTAAGTGTTTTTGCAATGTTAAAACACTCTAAAGTGGAGCTCAATTTTGTAAAGGTTGTCGTATCCTTAAAACCACATTCTAAGCTTGTTGGAACCTTGTGAGGTTGAGTGGTTTCGTAGCGATGAAAGAATCTAGAGTAGATCTTAGAGCTTGTACAAGGTGTCGTGTCCTTCAAAATACATTTTTTGAAGAAACAAAGTCTAGAGCTATACACAGATTCTACCCTCCAAGTGTGAATGTACCCAAGTTATGGAACCACATAAAATTTGGTGTGTTTTTATGGATAGTGAAATTTTAATTGGGAAACTTATTCAACCCCCCTTGTAAGTTCCCAATCCTTACTAGGCACTTACAGAAAAAAGTTTTCTAACTTCTACAAGAAGAAACTACAAGAGTTTAGTTAAGAAAATGATCAAAAGGTGCCATAAATGCAATGGGTATGTGCATTTATATAGGTAATGATTACATCATCATTGAGGTACATACGTCAACGCATCTTGAGATGCATTGATGGGGATGTGTCAACGTGCATGCATTAACATGCATGTGTTGACACAATCATCTTATTAATGTTTCATTAATAATCTAGGATTATATTTGTAAGAATTTTTTACATTTAGTTTTTTTAAGAAGTTAAAATTAAAAAATTTATTCTTCAAAATTATTGTCAATTTGTTTTTCCTAATAGCTATCATGTCTTATTAGCTCATGAGAGTGTAAAAGTTGAATTAATGATGTTTCTTCACAATAAATGAAAAGAATTTGTTGTTAACTAAGGTAGTTGTAATTTGGATCATTGTATTTGGATTCAACTTTGATATGTGAAGGATACTTTGAGCTTCCTTTCTATTTATGCCTCCTATAATCTTAACAATAGAAGATTACTCTAGAACTAATTGTATGATAGCTTACCTACAACCACTCAGGTTATCACAAGAAACTTTAATATGCTTAAGAATCTAGAAGATAAGAGAGGTGAAAGAAGAGGAGGTTTTTATAGTAGTGAAATCTATTTTTGAATGCAACTCAAGAAGAAGTTAAATTTACTTGAAGTTAATTAAAATTATCTTTCATCTAGCCTTTATAATTGGTTCACTTGGAATAATGCTAGATAGGGGATTTCTTACATTTCTTTTGATGAGTCATAATATCAAACCCCCGATATCAAATCCCCGATATTAGACCTTCAATATAAGATATGCAATATTGGAGGTACCAAAGCAATATCAAACATGCGATGTCAGAGCCTATCTCATTGCCTATAAATAAGAGACTGGAGCACTTGGTTTGGTATTAGTTTTTTAGTCCCTTACCAAACTCTTCTAGTTTTTTCCTTTCAGAGTTATAATTATTTCTGAGTGCCCTCAATAGGAGTCATAAAGTGAACGGATATTTATTTGAGCATGGTGTACCTAAGCACACCTTGTATCTGGAAATAAAGATGAACTTTGTGATAAACCTTGCAACATTTAATGTTATTTACTATTATTTGATGCTCTCATTAGTTAATCAATGTTATTTTTATTGAACTATTAAGCAATGAATTAGCCCATTTAGCATGACCAATTCGAGCATACATGGGAACACTTGGTAACCCAGTAACGACTAGCATTTGGTAATCCCAGTAGTGTTACACTAGTTCAGGATGTGTTTGAAGAGTGGGAACGAATGCTGATGTTATGACTAGTTAGAGACTAGTTAACTAGTTAAATCAAATTAGTTATTAAATTACCTCATTTCTCTCTTTTAATAATCAAGAAAATAAAACATAAAATAATAAAAATCACAAACCTTGGGTTACTTAACCATACAATTAATCCTTAAAAGTAAGCTTGGGAAGACAATGATTACATAACTCATCCTTGTTCTATGTAGGTGCATAAGCACTAAATCCTTGAAGTTCAACTGAATTATGCATGAACACTCGTATTGGTATGGTTGGGCATAAGGGTATCTTGCCACTCATCATTGGCACCGTTGCTAGGGATTTTGTTGTTTTTGTGCTGATTAGAACTTAGGAAATCCTTCCATCATTGGAATGAACTCTTAGGGTTAGTTATCCTACAATCATCAAAAAAGAGTCTTGCACACTGAATAATCAATCATGTCTCCTTCTTCTTATGAGAGTGCTTCACTGCCTAGGTCTGATACCATGAATAATCAAAGGTAGAGTGCACAAGATAATCCACCAATACTTCAACAATTTTTCTTGGTATACGCTCATCCTGATGAGTATGTGCCAGACTTTACCTTTATCCTCCACCAAGATGAACATTTGTGATGGCATGATTTAGAAGGTAACATAGTGATACCTCCTGATCATTCAATCCTAAGCATGCTTCTTCATGCTCTCACACAAATTGGTATGTAGCACTTATAGTCAGAGTACATTATGCATGAGCAAGATTTGAGAGATTATTGACCCATGGAGGAATAATGCCATAGGGATTTGCAATAGGAGAGACATTACAAATCCATGAAGGGGAAGTGGTCTCAAGATGTCCCATATATCCTAAGTGGAAACGAGGGTGGTGAACCTACCTTGAGAGGTTTTCCACAAAATGATGTTCCTCTCATTGACTTTGGTCAAGGAGTTGGGTATCAGAATCTTCATTCAACTATTCATAACCTAAGTTCTAGTACCAATGAACACAAAGGATTCAAAAAAGGAACACAAATGCATGATAAGGATGGACATTTCGATCATAACCGTGACCAAGGTCATGACCACCAAAGAGAAGGTGATAGGCATCATCATGGTGCCAGTCCTCCTTCCTCTTCACCTTCATCATCTCCTTCCCCATCTCCTTCATGATCTAAATGTAGTCACAAAGGGCAAGACCATGAGGACAAGGGTAAGAGAAATAGAGATCATAGACAAAATAGTAAAGAAAGGGAATGAGGGTAGTCTAGAGAGACACATCATGAAAGAATGGAGAGAAGGAAATAGCATAGGCATCATAGACACCATAGATAGCATGATCATGATGAACCCCTACTCACCACCCGAAGTATGTTAGATATAACAAAGGCTGTTAGGATCCCAACAAGGCACCAAAAAGACAGTAGGATCAAAAGACTAGACATGAATAACATCCCACAATTTGAAGGGGGATATAATGTTGATCCTCAAAATCATTTACAAGCATTTCATGATGCATGTGCCTTGCAAAATATAGACACTGATCAAAAATTAAGTTATTTTCATAGACACTGATCAAGGAAGCAAAAAGCTAGTACTGGTCCTTAGAACTAGAATCCATTTTTCAATGGAGTACTATGTTAGAACTATTCAATGATACGTATCAAATGTTCTCACAAGTGTCCAACCTATGTAAGCAGATCCAACGATGGAAATAAGGAGGACACAAATCCTTAGATGTTTCCATGGGCTAGTATTATTCATTGTTACATTGTTGTCCTAGCCATAGTTACTCTCAGAAGAACAACTATGCCATCTCATAGATGGGCTTAGGTATGAAACATGAAGAATCCTTGGGACTTATGCCCAAGGAAGGTTATTCGAGCTAAGAGCCCATCAAATACAAAGATTATTAGAACAAGTTTCCAAGGAGAAAGGCCAGTTGAGGAAAAGAGAAAGTGTGGAGGAATAAAATAGATATCCTTTCCTCCAAAAGAAGGAAATTAGATTTTGTGAAGATGAGGAAGAGTCATCACTTGAAGAGATGGTGAATAAAAGGACTTTGTCCATTCAAAAATTTGCATCAGAAGTATTAGCAAAGGTTGATAAAAAATGGAACTCCCTAGACAACTATTGGCACATTTTGGCCATTTCATGGAACAACAAGAGTAGATACCAGAAAAAGACAACTTGTAAAACAATGTATGGTTGAAAATTTAAAAATAAACATGTGGTCTTCCTTTCAGTGAATCCTTCTTATTATGATAGCAGGACAATGGTAATGTTTGTGATAGATATGTCCACCATGACACTGTGTAAGGCCACTCCTATGTTTACAGGTAAGGGTAAGGATAAGGATAGCTTCCACACACTACTGTGCTATGCCACCGTGGTGGAGGGCTTCCTATATGCTGCGTGCTGGCACTGGAGATATTGGGGTCGCTATTATCCTAAGTCTCATGATTTCATGTACCCAGACATAGATTATTCGATTCAGCAGAATTGGTGTATCAATTTGGTGATGCATTACGACTTTGAAGCAGACTCTTGGATGCCCTTGCCGGAGCTTCCTTTCAAGATGATGCTACTCCTGTAAATGGCAACTATGCAAGGTCGCCTACTTCTTATCGGTCGCTGCGATTCTGATGAAGACAATGACGATCACTAGGGACGATTTATTCCAACACCCACACTACGCCAATACAAATGTATCAGCTTCTGCCTTGTGTCTGGCTCTTGGAAGGATCACATCATTGGCAGCACCACCACAAGGCAAAGGGAACATCTTATTTTGACTATCGATCCGCTGGCAATCAATCTAGTATTCCCCTGTGTGTTCCATTGCGTCACCTATCAGAGTGGAGGACAGATGGCCAGTGGCGGGAGGATGCATAGCGGCGAAAGAGGGCTACAGCGGCATCAGCAATGAACTGATGGTGGCGACAATCACGCACGCACTAAAAGAGAAGACTTCAGGCCAGGCCAAAGCCTTGCTCCACAGTGCACGAGTGGAGTACAGAAACACGCAACCACGATCTGTTGCTGTTGAGGTTATTGGAGGCCCTGACATTCCTTTCCACCTCGAGAGACTGGACAAGTTTGAGCAGGATCAGCCAGAAGAGGGATGTCTACCGATGCAACCAAAGGTGCCAGTCATTTGAGGGATATCTTTTTACCGAATGGAAATAACTGACCAGGAGATTTTTGTTCTTTCGGGAGTGCACACTCTTGGACGCTGCCATAAGGAGAGATCAAGATTTAGAGGACCTAGGCTTGAATTTTTTTATTTTTACTTCACAAAGAACAAATCAAATAGCAAATATCTGATAAAAAATGACCCTGTGGAAAAATCTTTATGTGTTTTTGAGGGTTAGATTACATGATTTTATAATACCATCCAACCGCCACCTCCTATATTGCCAAGAAAAGAAAAAATAAAGAGGATATATATGTATGGGATAAGTTACAACTATAGCTTGTATTTCTATGCAACTTAGTGATTGTATTTTAATTTTCTATGATATTGTCTCCACAATGGCCACATGTCAACAATAGCCTTTTTGTCTCCACAAAGGCCACCTGTCAACTACAACCTCTTTATCTCCACCATGGCCACTTGTCACTTGCATGGGACACTTGTCACCTACAACTTGTTTATCTCCATGAAGACACTTGGCAACT
>MNCI01005810.1:234771-257815 GCA_015680685.1 Gnetum montanum
TTATGCGCAGCTGCGTAGTGAGCGTAAGTTACACATTATTTATGCTTTGTTACGCGCAGCTGCGTAGTGAGCGTAAGTTGCACATTATTTACGCTTCGTTACATGCAGCTGCGTAATGAGCATAAGTTAGACATTGTCTACGCTTTGTTACGCGCAGCTGCGTAGTGAGCGTAAAACAATTTTGAGCCTATTGTTTTTTATACTGGATTACGCTCATACATGCAACACAATGCAGATGAGTCTAATACAGCCTGAAAGCAATTGAAGCATGCTCAACATGTACCTGCTCTTCACATGCACAACGCGCAAACGAGCGTGTTGTGCATAGTCACAGTCTGACTTAAAATGGTCAATGGGACCCAAAATGTCCAGGACCCATGTCATCAGGGTTGCACCTCTTCCATGGAGCGTCGCGGCTTATAAATACCTCAGTTGACAAAGGTACAAGGGTTGGGAAATCAGAGAAGCAGAGACATTTTTCTGAGCACTAGAGCACTTATCACTTTTATTTGCAAGAAGTCAAAGGGGCAAGAGCATTTTCTGAGCAAGGAAGCATACCTTGAGTGGAGAAACAAAGAGAAACCTTTTGGCAACTGCCGACAGCACCATCCTTCAGCAAGAACAGAGCACAGTGCGCTTGAGCCTTAGCAATAGGAGAAATCATTCCTTCGGGGAAGATATGACCTTTCTCCTTTAGCGATCGCTACCCTGAGCAGAACCTACTCGAAGCAAAGAAGTAGAACAGGGATTGTGAGATTGTCTCGTCTAGTTTGCAGACTCTACCGGTCAGAAGCAGTTGATCGGTAGACTTCAGAGCTTGACCATCCTTGCATCCCAGCTTTGGCCTATGAGGTAGATCAGACTTCTGTCTGGACAGTTTCCTTGTTGTTTTGTGCTCATTTTTGCATCAAGTTATTGGGGGTCTCTCCCATTGTAACGTGACATATAAATCATACATTCTTTGAAAAATCGAAGCATAGATCTTTGAAAATCACGCGTTTCTCTCCTGATTAGCATCTCTTCGGTGTGTTTGACGTTATCATTGTAGCGGTCCATCTACATCGTTTTCCTCCCATTTCACAATCCCCCGAATCAAATCATAGCATGCAAAGATCCATAATCTTCATCGTTTTACTGACTTGTAAGTCCCTGTCTGATCGACAAGATCGTTCAGGGCGCCGTGGATTCGCTTTTTCCAGCATAGCCCTCGCGCGGATCCGTGGTTAAAACTGTATACACGGAACCTCGATCGGTATTTCCAGCTGCCGAAATTTTCTGTCGTTACACTGATCATTTATCTTGGTTGTGATAGATCAACAAATAGGACAAATACCCAATTTCTGATCGCTTCCCTAATGAACTCCTCTTTGCAGGTGAATAAACAATCAATCACCCATAGATACAAATTGGTATAGTAACATTCTTACCTATCTTCTCACATAAGAAACACCACAAAGCTTAGATATTAAAAAGAAACAACAGTTTTTCTACTGAGTTAAACATTTTATGGAAATTAATGGAGACCTTTACATGGTATGTTCCAATGGCCTGGTTCAATGGTGTGTTCCTGATGTAGATCAATTGTGAATTCTCTAAGATGCTCATGAGGGCCCTTGTGGGGGCCATTACATTGGGAGATGAATAGCCATTAAAATCTTGCTTGCAGGATATTATTGGCCTACATTATTTCAAGATGCCCATCATTTTGTCCAATCTTGTGAGCAATGCCAATGTGATGGGGGAATAACTACTAAAATGGAGGATCCACAAAAATGAATTCAAGCCTTAGAACCCTTCAACATATGGAGTATTGATTTTATGAGGCCTATTACACTGATGTCCAATGGAAAAGAATACGTTGTTGTTGCTATTGACTATTTTACAAAGTGGGCAAAAGCAGCCACTNAGCTTGACTCCTAAGCGTTCCATCAACTTCTGAAAATTCACACTTGTAAAATGTGTACCATTATCAGAAATAAGTGCATGAGGCATGCCATACCTATTTACAATTTGTTGTTAAACAAATATTGTAGCAATAGATGATGTACAATCAGTAACAGTGGCTGCTTTTGCCCACTTTGTAAAATAGTCAATAGCAACAACAACGTATTCTTTTCCATTGGACATCAGTGTAATAGGCCTCATAAAATCAATACTCCATATGTTGAAGGGTTCTANTTAGGAGATAGGATTCTTTATTGGAATCCCGCACATATGCCACAATGAACTAAATTTCAAACTCTGTGGAAAGGGCCTTATATCATTCATGAAACTTTTCCTTCAAGGGCCATGATGATCTATAAACTTGGAAGCCCAGATAAGAAATTATTGGTTAACATCCAAAAAACCAAGCCTTTCCATGATCCCAAAACGACCATTACTAGTACTACCTCTATTAATGAATAGCCCTGCTCATTATTTTAGATCTCCTCCTTCTCACTTAATCATGGGGGAAATGGTCACCAATGCTAGTCATTTTAAGCCCTCAGTTTCTTTTGTCTTTTTTTAACACATTTTTCATATTTACTTATTTTTTGTTTTGCACCATCATTAACATTTTTACTATTTATTTCTCTATTACATTTTGTTTGATTTACTCTTACTCATCATATAATAAGTGCTCATGATGGTGGATTGTACTATAATAGTGTTGATTACTAATGTTTGGTTCTTACCTTTGACTTTCAATGTGATGCTAAGATATGATTTATTTTGATAAAATATGCAATGAATCCACATCATCCATTCATCCACTCAACTCTATGGTCTTCCTTGGTTTTTGAACTGTACTATCCCTTTTTCTAATAAAACTTATTAATGAATTTGTGGCTTGGTATTCTTCAAACCAAGGAAAGATTCAAATGGATTGAAAAGGGTGTGACTTCAAGGGGGATTCAATGCATTTTTTTTTGGCCATTCTCTTGAGTACTTGGATGTTTTTCATGGGTCTCTACCATTCCACTATTGACCAATATCAGGAAGTCGAATAAATCAAATAAGTCTTTGCATGGTGTGGTTCTCACTCAAAAAAAACTTGGTGGGAATTCAAAGCAAACCCTTTAGACATAATAAAGGAACATGGACTAGAAGCATTGGTTATGGCACTAGAATGACATGTTACCCATACCTGAAGGTTCCCTCTAAATAAGGTGCTTTCTTTCTTCGTGCTTCTCTATTCTTTTCTTGTTGGAATGCTAGGTGCTCTATAAAAGCATTCTTGTTGCTTTAGGAGGATGGGTTGGTCAAATGTATTGATGCAAGGTCACTAGATGTGGTTAGTTTTAATTTGGATGTGGAATGAATTTTATTAAGTTACCTTAACCACACAATACACAAGGAACTTTACACAACCTTGATTTTGGGATCCCATTCCATTCTCTCTTCTCTTTCCATATTTCTTCCCATATTCCGCCTCATTGTCGATTTTATGATTAGTCTATATTTTGGTTGATGTATTGTTATTCTTTGGTAAATTCTTGTAGGTGAATTGTTAATAATTGTCCCCATATATCATTCCAAGAGCCTATGGACTCTTCAGTTTGTGGGTTTGTTATGGCATAAAGGGCATGAGCCTACTTTGGGGAGGACCCACTAACACTCCTTTTTGGTGCAATTGTTAAGTTCTTTTCCTTAAAAATTTCTTACAATCAACTATTTCTCATTTCAACCCATCCATGAAATTCATTTTTGTTCTTTTTTTATTGGCTTTACCATTGTTATTCCTCTCATCTTTCTTGTTCTTTTGTTTTCCACCCTATTGCTATCGGAGGTTCACTCTTAGTCATGGGGGCCTGTCACAAGTTTTTCCATTTTATTACTTATCTCACCCATACACCTTGGGTAGTTATCAATTACAAACCTCTAACCTAGTATCTTCCATACCCACAACCTAGCCAATGTGCTTCATATCCAAGCAAGGTATTAATTACATTATATATTATCTATCCTTGCTAATTTGTGACTTTCTTGTGTGTGCAGATGGTGATCATGTGAACAATGGACTAGGATAGGAAGGAGCACTTAGGATGGACTAGAGCTAGAGTGTTTATGCAAGGAACATGCTTAATCATGTTGCCATGGATGAATAGCGGTGTGCACAATTTTGACATCGACAACAATGTGCCTCATTTTCTCTCTCTCTCTCTCTCTCTCTCTCTCTCTCNTCTCAGCTATCAAATGAGGGTCTAGATGTCATCTATGTATAGTGTTCACCACAGTGGTTATGAACACCAATGCTATAATATGTTTGTCGATCCGTTCACCAAGCACTTTGAGTCTATTATTCCATGTCACCATTAGTTATTGTTCAGTCAATAATCCCATACCTTCCCAATATTTTATAAGGAACTCAAGGACAAGTTTTCATTTAGTCATGGGGGTATAATGAGTCATGATATCAGACCCCTGATATCAGACCTTCGATATTGGATATGCGATATCAGAGGTACCAAAGTGATATTGTACATGCAATGTCAGATCCTATCTCATTGCCTATAAATAAGAGACTGGGGCACTTGGTTTGGTATTAGTTTTTTAGTCCCTTAGCCAAAATCTTGTAGTTTTTCCCTTTTAGAGTTTGAATTATTTCTGAGTGCCCACAGTAGGATTCATAATGTGAACGGATCTTTATTCGAACATTGAGTACCTAAGCACACCTTGTGTCCAAAAATAAAGACGAACCTTGTGATAAACCTTGCAACATTCAAAATAGCTTAATTATTGCATTTAATGTTATTTATTGTTATTTTATTCTCTCATTAGTTAATCAATGTTATTTTTATTAAACTGTTAATTATCAACGAATTAGCACACTCAACACGACCACTCTGAGCATACATGGGAACACTTGGTAACCTACTAACGACTGGCATTTGGTAATCCCAGTAGTGTTACACTAGTTTAGGATGTGTTCAGAGAGTGGGAATAGATGTTGGTGTTAGGACTAGTTAGAGAATAGTTAACTAGTTAAATCAAATTAGTTATTAAATTATCTCATTTCTCTTTTTTAAGCATTAAGAAAATGAAACATAAAATAATAAAAATCACATACCTCAAGTTTACTTAACCATACAATTGAGCCTTACAAGTAAGCTTGGGAAGATAACAATTGCATAACTCATCCTTTTTCTGTGTAGGCGCATAAGCACTTAATCCTCAAAGTTCAACTAGATCGTGCATGAACTCTCATATTTGTATGGTTGGGCATAGGGGTAGCATGCCACTCATCAAGTTTCATATTTGAACAAGTTTTTTTATTTAATAGTAATTTTATAAAATTTTCAACTCCCAAAAGTGTTCCTATCTAGGTTGATTATAGTCATATTCTTTCATATCATTATCTTATTAAATGATCTTTTTTTAGTTCATTCTCACTCTTCTAATGATCTTTATATTCTCAACACAACCTTTTTTCATAGAAATTCTTTGTGTTCTTTGTCTTAAGCCTACAAGATAATGATAATTTTATTGATTGGTGAACTAATGCTTATAATCATTTCTAGTATTTTTCTAAATATGCAAGAAAATTAGTAGCTTTGCATTTTTCTCTATATAATTCTAATCTCAACAAAAATATCTTCTTCATTTAGAATGTCATTAACAATGGTGAAGGTATAGAATCTTAGTTTTAGAGTCATCAAAAGGAAAATCTATATCTTATAGATCATTATGAGGCTAGAGGAGCTCACCTTTGGGCTTTATTTTCATGGCCAAGGATGAATGACGAAGCTACAAAAGATTTTTTTCAATTTTTCAAAGGTAGATAAAAATCTCTAGATTTAGACTATTCAAGTTGATGATCATCTCTTTGCCTCTAAAAATGACATTTTGTAAGCCTTCTTTTATTATTATTCTAATCTATTTAGAAAAAAAGATATTGATTCAATTGCAATTACTCAAAATCCATTACTCTTTTAATTGTTCAATTTTGAATGATGCCAATCTTCTTTTCAAGGATGATCTTTCCAAGGCCTTATCACAATTGGATGACAACAAAACCCTTGGAATAGATGGTCTTCTTATATAATTTCTAAAGATATTTTTGCCCACTCTTTAGGACATTGTTTATAATGTTCTTAAGTAGGCTCTTAAAAAAAGCTCATTTGGAAAATTTATTAACATTGTTGTATTAAACCTTTTTTTCAAAATAGGAGATAACACTAACATAAGTAATTGGTAGTGCTCATTTTCTAAATATATTTAATACTATTCTCATTTGATTCAAATTTTTCATTAGAATCAATCTGTTACATTCCCTTAATGCATCTTCAAAGATGATTATATTATTCAATGCTTAGCTTGGAAGATCTTTCCTTTTTAAATTATTTTATTCATCTAAAATCGTAGATTAAATACTTGGTACTAAAACATGAGGTTCATTGCTTTTGATTATGGTATAAAGTATGTTATAACTAATTGGGTCCAACTTCAATGTGATATGACAGGGTTTAAAAATAATAAAGATCTTTTGACAAAGTATAAATTGTTAAAGGTTTTAAGTTTTGGCAGCCATCATCTTTGCATGATGTAATTTTCTTTACTATTCTTTTAATTACAAGTTTGTAATGCTTTGACTATCTTAGCATTTATTATTTGTGTAAATTATCATTTTTTTCATTTAACCCCACTCTTTTAGCAGCACGTGCTCAAGCAACCCCAATGATTCAAATGCAAAACCAAATGAAAACCTACAACTTATAAGGCTGAAGTGAAATTAGACTCATAACGTTACTCCAACTCACATCTCAAGGATCCAAGTTCAATCTAGATAGTCATCAGTTGGTTCATTTCTTGCAGTTGTGGAAAAGACCAGTGTGTTCTAGTAACACTCATCATCAGTAATCTCTACAATGAAGATTTTTCTTTCTGTTGTGAGGAGTCACCATTGGAAAACTCTCTATCCTTAATTGAAAGCTCTTTGCCTCATCTACTTCTAGGTCATTCTATCTTATAACAAGTCAGTATGTGTGGACGTGTAGTAGTGCCCCAATTCAGGTTTCCTCCTTTAATACTTGTTTATTTATAAGGTTGTTCCCGAGTTACATTCATAGTGCTCTCAGCTTCCCCTTCCCCTTAACCCTATGAATTATTCAGGTTACTATAATTGATACACTATTAATATCAATAGAACCTCTTTTCGGGGTTTGACACTCCCCCCCATAACGTTACTCCAAATAATTTTTGTGTCGGAGGAGTTGGGAAAGAGGGAAACACATTAAATGTCAAATATGTTGATTGAATATTCATCATCACTATCACCCTTGATTATCCAAAATTAAAATACTTGATTTTCCAGGCTTTGCCTAGGCCCAGGAAAACCAAACGGACACAAACTCAAAAACTTCTTTGCACCCAGAAGACCCACCACTTGGGTAAAAGTTATATCTAGCTCCAAGGAAGTCAGGATTTTTACATCGTCAATCTTCAAGGATAGTCAATTCTTTTCAATGTTACATCAGTTATTGAGCCTTAGTATGAATTATTATGAAACCACATTACAATGTTAATACTAGTAATCCAACACTAAATCACGCATTATACACACTAAGGATTGTAACATTGGTAATCACTTGGCAAAGAAAATTATTTCTTGCTACAAAAGCTCAAACCCACTCAAGCAAGGAAGGATGACCCCATGAACTTTCCATTTTCAATATCCTACAAAAACCTTTACTTTTGGAGCATCCCACCTCTCTCAAACTCATTGACTCTTCAAATAGAGATTACTCCACTGACCATGGCAGACTCACATGAAACTCTTCTGCATGTACATGTATAGAAAACTTAAAATGACATAGCGGCAGAAGGTGTGATATGCAAGGATATGTTGGCAAGTAGCCAACAAAACAATACTTGGTAGTTGGTACTACTATTAGTGAAACTAGTCAAAACTAGTTTTTTTCTTCATAATACAACTATGCATGTGAGAGAGGTCTCACGATGGAGGTTCTTCTGGTCTCTCCCCATGGTTTGGAGGCCATGAAACACTCTTATTTGTCCTTAAGAGTGGCATCCAAGTGTTAGAAAACCTATTGATGAGCAGTGAGGTATCGCTACGCTCAACCATACGAATACGAGTCTCTACACATGATCTAGTCAAATTCCAAGGACTAAGTGTGTATGCACCTTTGTGGAACAACAATGGGTTGATCAATTCTTTTCTTCCCAAGCTTACTTGTATGTCATGATTGTATGGCTAAGTAAACTTGAGGCATATGATTTTTATACCTTTTTTGTGTTTTTATGTCCTGCTACTAATAAGCGAGGAGAGAGATAACTAAGTAACTAATTTAATTTGACTACTTATTAACTAGGCTCTAACTGATCCTAACACCAATATCTATTCTCACTTGCTATACATATCCTGAACTAGTGCAACACTACTGAGATTAGCAAATGCTAATCATTACTGGGTTACCAAGTATTACATGCATGCTCGAAGTGATCGTACTGTGTGTGATTACTTAGGAGAGTTGTAGGGTGAGAGAGAATCATTAATTAACTAAGGAAAGCATTAAGTAATAGTAATTAACATTAATTAATTTATTCTGAATGCCACAAGGTTTATCACAAAGTTCATCTTTATTTCCATACATAAGGTATGCTTAGGTACACAATGCTTGAATAAAGATATGTTCACTTTATGACTCCTACTGCAAGCACGTAGAAATAATTCTAGCTTTGAGAGGGAGAAAAGGCAAGAGTTTGGGTAAGGGACTAAGACTAACTATGCAAACCAAGTGCACCCACCTCTTATTTATAGGCAATGAGGCAAGCCACAATATCACATACGTGATAGAGCATGAAAAGCCACGATATCGCATATGCAATATCGTGACTCATCATACCCCCTTGACTAAATGAAAACTCATTCTCAAGTTCCTTACAAAATATTGAAAAGGTATGGGATTATTGACTAAATGAGAACTGATAGTGACAAGATATAATAGACTCAAATTGCCTAGTGAACGGATCAACAAACATATTACAACATTGGTGTTTACACCCTTTGTGGTGAACATTGTACATGGATGACATCTAAACCTTCACTTGATAGCTTGAAGAGAAAGAGAGAGAAAATAAAATGAGACATGTTACTACCAATGTTGAGATTATGCCCTCCATTGTTTATCCATAGCCATGCAGCTAGACTTGTTCCCAGCATAAACGTTCTAGCTCTAGTCCATCCCAAGTGCTTCCTTCTATTCTAGTCAATAGTTCGTGTAATCACCATTTGCACACACAACAGAGTCATGAATGAGTAACGATAAGTAAGCCACAATGCAATTGATACCTTGCCTCAATATAAAGCACATTGGCTGGGTTGTGGTTATGGCAAAAACTAGGTTAGAGGTTTATTACTGATAACTACCCAAGGTCTAGCAGTTAGGCAAGTAGTAGAATGGAGAAATTGAAAAATTTTTGCCAAGGCCCCCATGACTAAAAATGAACCTTTGATAGCAATAAGATGGAAAAATATAAGGAACAAGAAATACGGGAAAAATAACAATGACAATTCCAATAAAGTGGATGTTAAAGATGGGGATGAAATGAGAAATGGTTGATTGCATAGAATGTTTAAGGAAAAGAACTTAACAATTGCACCAAAAAGAAATGCCAGTGCATCCTCCCCAAAGTAGGCTTATGCCCTTTATGCCCTGACAAACCCACAAACAAAAGATTCAATAAGCTCTAGGAATGTCATTTGGAAGCAAGAGTTAATAAAATTACCCACAAGAATTTACCAAGGAAAAATAATGCATCAACCAGGATATGGACTAATCATAAAACTGACAATGAGGTGGAAAATGGAAAAAAATATGGAGAGTAGAAATGGAATGAAATCTCAAGAGCAAGGTTGTGTAAAGCCCCTTGTGTACATCATGGTTAATGTAACTAAGTAGAACTCATTCCAAATCTAGACTCAAACCAACCACACTCAGTGACCTCACATCAATACACTTGGCCAATCCATCCTCTTGAAGCAATATGAATGCCTCCAAAAAGAGTCACCACCATCCCAAGGAGAGCAAGATGGAGATCTAGGAAGTGAGAAAGGGCCTTAGTTAGAGGGAACCTTCAGGCATGGGTAACATGTCTTTTCAATTCCATAACCAATGGTTATAGCCCAATTTGCTTTATTATGTCTAAGGGGTGTGCTTTGAATTCCCACTTTTCTCTCTCTCTCTCTCTCTCTTTCTTGCATAAGAACCACATCATGCAAAGACTTATTTTTATCCACTTAGCTTCTTGATATTTCATCGATGGAAAAATGGAAAAAAACCAAAGAAAAAGCATCCAAGGACCCAAGAGAATGACCAGCACAAATGCATCGAATCCCCTTGAAGTCACACCCTTTTTAACGATTGAGTCCTTCCTTTAGTTTAAAAAACACCAAGCCACCAATTTATTAAGAAGTTGATTAGGAAAAAGGGACTATACAGTTCCAAGCCAAGGGAGATCATAGAGTTGAATGGATGAATTGATGATGTGGACTCATTGCCTATTTTATCAAAATAACCATATCATAATATTAGCATCATAATTCAAAGGTAAAAACCAAACATTAGAAATCAATAGTATAGAATTCAATCCACCATTAGGAGCACTTATTGTATGACAAATGAAAGTAAATCAACCAAACAAAGAAATAGTAAAAATGTGAATGATGGTGCAAAAAAAAAAAACAAAAAAAAGAAATATTGAAGAAATGTGTAAAACAAAAATACGTAAATCAAAAAATACAAAAAGGGCTAAGGGCCTAGAATGGTTGGCATAGGTGGCCATCTCCCCCATGACTGAGTTGGAAGGAGGAGATCCAAAATAGCGAGCAAGGTTGTCCACCAACAAAGGTAGTATGAGTACTAGCTATTCTAAGCTCATGGAAATGTTTGATTTTTTGAACATTGACCAACAGTTTCTTATCCAGGCTCTCAAGTTTGTATATCATCATGGCCCCTAAAGGAAAAGTTGCATGAATGACATAAGGTCATTCCCATAGCATTTAAAATTTGGTACATTGTGGCACATGTGTGGGATTCTAGTAAAGAACCTTATCTCCTAATTGATATTTAACTTTCCTAATTCTTAGGTCATCACATTTTTTATTGAAGGCCTTGTGCAATTCATTAGTTGATAGGGCAACTACTCAGTTATCATCTAGCAGGTTAATGGTCATCAACCATTTTTTTGCACTAGATTGAGGTCAAGGTTGAGGTCACATGTCGTAGATAGTGTATAGAGCTCAATTTGAATGGGAAGCATTGGTAATTTACCATATACTAACTCATAGGAAGAGTAGCCTCCAAGAAGTTTCCATGTGGAGCGCTATGCCCAAAGAGCATCGTTTAGTTTAGTGCTCCAGTCTTGCCTAAACTTGTTAATGGTTATTATGAATATCTTTGTAATCTCCCTATTGGTGACTTTGGCTTGACCATTCGCTTGGGGGTGATATGGTATAGTTAGTTTGTGATCAACCTTTAAGTGTTGCATTAATTTTCAAAAATTCGCAACTGTGAAGTATGCACCATTGTCTGAAATAAGTGCACGAGACATACCAAACCTATTCACAATTTGTTGTTAAACAAATTATCCAACTGTAGATATGTACAATCCTTAACAGCAGTTACTTCTACCCATTTTGTAAGGTAATCAATGGCAACAATAATATAAGCTTTTCCATTGGACATTGGTGTAATTGGCCCCATAAAATAAATTCCCAAAATTTCAAGGGGTTCTAAAGGTTAAATCCATTGTTGTGGATCCTTCATTTTCACAATTTTTCCCCCATCACATTGGCAATGCTCACAAGATTGGACAAAGTGATGGATGTCCTAGAACAATGTAGGCCAATAATATCCTACAAGAAAGATCTTAATGGTTGTTCATCTCTCGACCTAATGACCCCCACAAGGACCCTCATGAGTGTCTTAGAGAACTCACAGTGTTCTACATCGGGAACACACCCATGGACCAATCCATCAGGACATACTTTGTAAAATTTCCCATTGATTTCCGTAAAATACTTGGCTCGATGAAGAAACTATTGTTTCTTTTTGGCATCAAACCCTTGTGGTGTTTGTTGTGTAACAAAATAGGTGAGAATGCTACTATACCATTTTGTCTCCATGGTTAATTGATTATTCACTATACCTACAAAGAGGAGTTCATCTAGGAAATAATCAAAAATTGGATACTCATCCTCTTTGCTATCCCATCACAACCAAGATAAATAATCAACAACTACGTTCTTGGTGCCTTTACAATCGATCATCATAAGATCGAAATCTTGTAAGATTAAAAGCCATCATATGATGTGAGGGCTTACTGTTGGTTTATTCAGTAGGAACCTAATTGCACTATGATCCGTATGTATGAATACCTTATAGCCCAAGACATAGTGCCTAAATTTTTCTAGTGCAAACACTATAGCCATTAATTCTTTCTCTGTTGTAGTGTAGTTAAGTTGTGCATCAACAATACTTCTACTTGCATAGTGGACGTAATAAGGATATTTTTGATCATCTAACTATGTAAGTATGGCTCCTAGAGCATATTTGGACATGCCAATCATTATGTTGAATGACCTAGACTAGTTAGGAGCTTGTAGGATAGGTGTTTCTACCAACTTCTATTTTAAAGTTTGGAAAGCTAGTTCACATTCCCTACTCCATTCAAAAGGTACATCCTTTTTCATTAGTTTAACCAATGATGTTTCAACCTTTGAAAAGTTCTTGATAAACCTTCTGTAGTAGCCAATGTGTCTAAGGAATGACCAGATATCTTTTATAGTTTCTAGTTGATGAGTAATTCCTTAGATAACTTTGATCCTTTTGGGGTCTACCTCTATCCCTATTCATGAAATTTTATGTCCTATTACAACACCTTCTTGGACAATCAAATGGCTTTTCTACCAGTTTAGCCTTAAATTGGTTTCTACAAATCATTTTAATACTTGCTTTAACTGGTCCAAGGCTTGATCAAAGTTTGCTCCGTAGTTGGAGAAGTTATCCATGAAGACCTCCACACGATTTTCTAACTGTTGCTAGAATATTCTTAGAACTAATCGTTTAAATGTTGCAGGGGCATTGCACAAGCCAATCAACATCTGTTTGTATGCAAATTTTCCCCAAGGACTAGTGAATGTAGTTTTGTCTTGGTCTTCTGGGCTATTTGTATTTGGTTTTACCCACTATACCCATCTAGAAAACTATAGTAGCGATGCCCTATGATGGTGTCTAAGACTTTGTTAACAAATGGCAAAAAAAAGTGGTCCTTGAACGTTGCCATGTTTAGTAGCCTGAAATCTATGCACACCCTTCATTTGCCTCCATTTTTGGGCACTATAACTAAGGGGCTAACCGATTCGCTATTAGCAATGGGTAGATGAACCTAGCTTTTAGAAGCTATTCAATTTCTTCCTTAACTACTTGCTTTAGCTTTGGGTTCAATTACCTCTGCGGTTGTCTTTAAGGGTTCATGGAGGGGTTGGTGTAAATTCTATGTTGGCATATCCAAGGATCTATTCCAGTTAATTCAAGATATGACCAAGTGAAGGCTTTTGACCATTTATTTATCACTTTCAGAAATATTTCTTTTTGTTGAGGAGCAAGCTTTGCGTTAATAATTACCAATTTTCCATTTTTAAGAAATGTGTATTCCATACTAATGGGCAATGGTTTTAGCTCAAGGGGTTCTTTCTTAAACTTATCAGGGATTTCCAACTTCCCCTAGTTGATATTTTCAAGATCAAGACTTGGAAGTTGGAAATGGACTTGCTCTAATGTTTCTATGCTATTGATGTAAGCACAAGTCAAACCCTCAGTTGGTTCCATGTATATAGTTGAACTACTCTCATGATCAGCTATCAACCACTAGGTGTTTTCCTTTCTTATGGCTACAGCATTCAGGCATCTTTGTATATCAGTTACTTGTGCACACTAATTGCATGTAGGCAATGTTAAACATTGTACAAACCATGACTTCTACATGCAATTACACATTGTGTCATTGTATGTGATGCATGGAACTTTCTTCTTCTCAATCTTTCCAAATGTATTTTACTTTGATATTTCTAGGGAAAGATCATGGATTCCTAGGCATGTGTTAATTATTCTTAGCCATTCTCTTCCCATTATGATTGGGAAGTTCCCCTTACCATTGTTCACTTAAATCACTAGGAATTCAGCTGGATACGACCATCCACAAATAGTGGTGACAATGTCCTCCACTAGTTCCAATGTGACAGTGATGGACTGGTCAGCCAACTCTAAATAAATGTTACTCTTTTTTAGTGGAGGTAGGTTCTAGGCCTTGTACATTTTTTGAGAAATCAAGTTGACACCAGAACCTAAATCCAAAAGAGCTTTGCATAGCTCATTTCCAGTGATTTGTAGATATATCAAAGGACTCCCAGGATCAGAGAATTTCCTAGGAAGATGATCAAATTTTATCCAATTGGTGATGGCATGAGTTAACATGACTGTATGCATTGAGCATAGTTTTTGGGTTGAAGGGAGCTCCAAAGCTTCAAGTGATAGTGAGGTGGTTGAAGAATCAGCCGCTTGTGGTTGCAAGGGCTTAGTTGGACTGTTGGTTCTAAATAAAGGTGTTTTCTTCATGCGGTTGTCATAACCAATAGTAGGTTAAGGGTTAACAGCCCTTGTGGCGTTACGTTGTTGCAACTCAGTAGGGAGTTCACCATGCATAGCTGGAGCAAGTGGTAATGGAGTTAAGGGTGGAACAGGTGCAGCTGAATGAGAAGGATGGTATGTTTGTGGAACATCACCCCTAGGAGGAGTCCTATAATACTCACAAGCTTGGTAGTAAGGTTGAGGAGTAATGTGACTAGTAGAGACATGTGGACAGATTGGTTGTTGCATGTAATATCCATATAGGTCAAGTTGCTGGTAAGGATATTGTTGCCTTGGTGGTGGCATTCCCCATGATTATGGGTACTACCATTGTTGATACCGCTTGATTGATTGTGGTGGAGTTCCACTTGGATAATATGTTAAGGGTTGGTAGAACTATCTTGAGTTACCTTGAGGATAAGGTAACCTTCAAGGTGTTTGCCTTTTTTTTAATTGTGGGTTGAGTGCATACATCCTAGACTCCTATAGATGTGAGATTATAGGGAAATATCCCTTAGGATGGTCATATTAGCATATCTCACATCCACTATCATTATCTGTATCTGAATTCACAACCTCCTCGATGATGGAAAATTTTCCCTTACCCTTGTTACGTGCATGTTCAATTTCTCTCTTTTTCTTTTTTCGCAATCACTACCTTACTCTCTAGACTCCTCTACTAGTTTAAGAACGGCTTGAAATCTATCATCTAGGGAATCCCACATTTGATCTACCTTTGCCAATACTTTTGATGCTAATTTTTGGATAGGTAAGGTTTTCCTATTCACCATCTCTTTGAGTGATGACTCTTCTTCATCCTCACAAAATATTACTCCCCTCTTTCGGAGGGAAGGATCTCTATTATATTACTCCACACTCTCTCTTTTCTTTATCTCACATTCTTCTTTAGCAACTTGCTCCAATAATCTTTGAACTTGATGAGTCCTAAGCTCAGATAGCCTCCCTTGGACATATGTCCCAAGGGCTCTTTACGTTTCATGCCTAAGCCCATCTATGAGATGGCATAGCCAATCTCTCTGCAAATAACCATGGCTAGGAAAATAATGTAATAGTGCATAATAGTGGCCCATGGCAACATCCAAGGGTTCATGGCCTCCTTGTTTCCATCCTTGGATTTTCTTTCACAGGTTGAACACTCAGGAGTATATTTGGTACTTATCATTGAACAATTCTAACATGGTACTCCACCTATGAATGGATTCCAGTTCTAAGGACTAGTACCCACTCTCCGCTTCTTTGACTAGTGTCCATGGGAACAACTTAAGTTTTTTCCATTCACTTTATATGTTTTGTAAGGCACATGCATCATAAAATTCTTGTAAATGATTTGAGGATCAGTGTTGTACCCCCCTTCAAATCATGGAATGTTGTTCATGTCTAATCTCTTGATCCTACTATCTTTTTGGTGCCTTTTTGTGATTCTAATAGCCTTAGTTATGTCTAGCATACTTCGAGTAGTGAGTAGGGGTTCATCATGATCATCCTATCTATGGTGTCTATGATGCCTGTGTTGTTCCCTACTCTCCCTTCTTTCACAATGTGTTTCTCTAGAGTGCCCTCATCCCCTTTTCTCAACTATTTTATCTACAACTTCCATTTCACTTACCCTTATCCTCATGGTCTTTTCCTTATGACTACATCCAGATCTTGAAGGAGAGGGTGAAGGAGATAATGAATGTGAAGAAGAAGGAGAACCATCACCATGTTAGTGCTTGCTTCCTTCTCTTCGGTGGTTGCAGCCCCAATCGTGGTTACGATCAGAATGTCCATCTTTGTCATGTGTTCATGTTTCTTTTTCAGAACCTTTATTTCTGTTAGTACCAAAATCTGGGTTATGGGTAGTTGAGTAAATATTCTGATACATAACCCCTTGATCGAAGTCAACGAGAGGAACATCATTGTGTGGGCAATTGCCTAAGGTAGGTTCACCACCCTTATTTTTGCTTAGGACATGTGGGATGTTCTGCGACAACTTTCCCTTCATGGATTCATGACATCTCTCCTATTACAAATCCCTTTGACCTTGTGCCTCTGTGGGTCGATACTCTCTTTAGTCATGATCATACACAACATACTCTACCTGTAAGTGTTGCATACCAATTCGTATGAGATCATGAAGAAGCATGCCTAGGACAGAGCGATCAAGAGGTAATACTATGTTACCTTCTAAATCTTGCAAATGTAGTTGTTCATCCTAGTGGAGAATAAAGGTAAAGTATGGTACATATTTATTAGGATGAACATATACCACATGAAACTGTTGAGGGACTGGCGGATTATCATGTGTACTACGCCTTCGATTGTTCCTTGTATCAGACCTAGGTGGTGAAACACTTTCATACAAATAAGGAGACATGATTTTCTATTCAGTGTGCAATGTATTATTATTTATTATTTTTCTTTAACCAACCCCAAGGGTTCATTCCAATGATGTGAAAGATTTCCTATGTTCTAGTTAGCGCACAAAAAATGAAGTCCCTAGCAACAATGCCAATGATAAGCGGTGAGGTATCCCTATGCTCAACCATATGAATACGAGTGTCCATGCATGATCTGATCAAATTCCAAGGACTAAGTGGTTATGTGCCTTTGTGAAACAACAATGGGTTGATCAATCGTTGTCTTCCCAAGCTTACTTGTATGTCACGATTGTATGTTTAAGTAAACTTGAGGCATATGATTTTTATACCTTTTTTGTGTTTTTATGTCCTACTACTAATAAGGGAGGAGAGAGATAACTAATTAACTAATTTAATTTGACTACTTATTAACTAGGCTCTAACTGATCCTAACACCCATATCTATTCTCACTTGTCATACACATCCTGAACTAGTGCAACACTACTGAGATTACCAAACACTAATCATTACTGGGTTACCAAGTGTTACATGCATGCTCGAAGTGATCGTACTATATGTGCTTACTTAGGAGAGTTGTAGGGTGAGAGAGAATCATTAATTAACTAAGAAAAGCATTAAGTAATAGTAATTAACATTAATTAATCTATTCTGAATCCCCCCCGTTTTATCACAAAGTTCTTCTTTATTGTTGTACACAAGGTGTGCTCAAGTACACACTGCTCAAATAAAGATCCGTTCACTTTATGACTCCTACTGCAGGCACAAAGAAATAATTCTAACTCTGAGAGGGAGAAAAGGCAAGATTTTGGGTAAGGGACTAAGACTAACTATGCAAACCAAGTGTGCCCACCTCTTATTTATAGGCAATGAGGCAGGCCATGATATTGCATACGTGATATCGCATGGAAGGCCACGATATCACATATGCGATGTTGTGGCTCATCGCCCATCCTAGCTTTGAAATACCAAGCTAGTAGCAAAACTTCCTTCTATTGCATCCCTCTCTAAATCTTCTTCATACTACCCTCACATGGAGAACTACATGGCCCTAATTCTATGGTGGTTGCAAATATGTAGGTAGCCAGGAATAAATAGTTTTGGTGCGGTACCCTGCTGAACCTTGTACCAAATCATAAGGGGTCTAGAGGTGAGGCACAACTTGTAAGTACATCATCATCCCTTCCACCTATGATGTCTACATGGTTTCTTGTGTACTTTTTTACAAAGTCCTCATTTGGAGTTTGGAGGTTCTCCTTGAGGTGTATTCTCTCTTGTTATGAAGTTATTGTGTCACTCTATCTCTTCTAAGGGTTACCTATTTAAAGGCATATTCCCCAAGTCTTCCATCCTAGATCCATTAGATCTAAGGGAATTCTTTGAGGTGCCAGAAAATGTTGGGGTGATGTTGTTACAGATGGTATTGGAGTGTTTTTGTATCATTTTTTAACAAGCATGTTACCCTTCGACGATGTTGTACCTTCCAGGATTCTTATTTATGACCCTTCCAAATATATATCCTGGTGATATAGGATCATATCCTCATGTATTCTTTGAAGAGTTACCTTATGGTAAGACCCTTAAGCTTTTCATTATGGGGTCGATGCTATAGTGTTCGTAGCCCATATATGTTGTCCTTACTAGAGGAAGTATACAATCGTGTTGTGGTGTTGTCCTCCACTAATTTACTTGTGATTGGACTAGTTGTGGTTTTACTTTGATATGGATGAGGAGAGTTCTATTGGTAACTTATATTATTTTTTTTGAGAAGCTCCCATCTCTGGTCTCCAATGGTTCATTTGGGATGAATTGGACTTGGTCTCTACTTTGGTGTCCACCCAAATAACATGTATTAAGATGGCATTGGTTGGATTGCCCAAGATGTGGTATACTTTCATCCCCACTTATCTTAAGATACAGTGAGTGTGTGAATTACAAATTGGAACATGTTGGTTCCCAAGTACCTCAGGATGGAGGACCTTTGGACATGTGCTCCCAATGAGCTTTGTTCTTGATGGATCAAGATCATCATCGATAGACTGCATATGCTTGTGTTTGCGATTCTATGTTTTTCTAGTTGTGTAGGCATGTCTTCTTTTTTGTATTTTCAAATTTTTCATGTATGTCCCTCTCTCTGTGTTTATCATTCATGATGCAAGGCTCTATGCTCTATGTTGGGTGATGAATTGTTGTTGGGATTGTTCAGGATGCATTTTAAGGTCGTGTGTGCCATCCCCAAGACCAAATTGTTGTGGTCCTTACTTTGATAATCTCTTGTGCTTTGGGTATGGTTGCCCTTGTTGGGAACCTTTTGGATGTTGAGTTTTCTCATTTGAGCAAGTTGTGTTGCCCTTAGTTTTGTGGCATTACTTCTTTGATTGATGAAATTTCCTTAGGCATTTTGATTTGGCAATCTTCTGGAGTAGGTCATCAAATTGATGATTCTTGTTGATACCTCACCTCTTTTGATGAGAGTCTTTCCTTGTAAATGCATCCTCTCTAATGTTACTCTTTGTAGTGAGAATTGGATCTTCATTGTTGATACTTATTGTTAGCTATATCTTGGTCTCCCTCCTTATGTTTCAAGTTAAGATAACAATTTTCTAGTGTCCATGCCTCTTGTAAATTTGTTGAGATTTTGATCCTAGTGGGAACTTGTATTAGTAGTTGGGAACATTTTTTGTATGTGAATCTTTGGAATTTTGAGAGTATTGCAATTCTCTCTCTCTTGGTGTGCCTCATGATAAATTCTTTTGTGTGAGTGTATCTAACTAACCCATCAAGTTTTGCATGAATGATCTCTATGCATGTTACTAAGGTATTACTCTCTATAGTATTGTGAGATTGATATTTCTCTATTGTGTGATCATGCTTGATGGTTGTATATGAGGCTAATGTGTTGATCATGTTTGTGCTAAATCCTCTGATTCCAAGTTATTTTCTTGGCCTTGTAGGCAACACAGTTACAAAGATGCAAATAGTGATGACCCTAGTTGATTTTGTAATCACTATGTCTATGGGGAAGATATATGCCCTTGAGATCTTCATGAATTACTTATATGGTCTCAAAATCCCAACATTGGATTATGGATTTATTAGTACCCTTGCTATAGTGGAGCAACTAGTACATCATGATTTGTTTGCCTCTTAGTGTTGGATGGGCACTATTAGAGGATGGTGGCCCATCTTAGACCCTACAAATATTGGGTTAACAAATGGCATAGAACATTATCCTTGGTCATGCTAGATATTTATGGAAAGTGGTGGCAAGTGGTGGATTCTTATATGGTATTCTATGTTGTTTGATCATTGCGTTTGTATCCTAGCTTTTTTTCTTTCAATGATAGTCTTACAATGGATGCAATGCTACAATTCTCCATGTACATGCAGAGATAGAGAAAAGTTCTTATCAAAACAATGTAATGCATCTTTGGTGTTTCACCTAGTGGCCTACACCCTTCAACTTAGGATGCACTTAAGTAGTTATCCTATGGCCTTCTAGGCCTAGGTAGCATTCCCAAATGCTATGTATTATGCTTACCAAATACATTCCTACCTTTGAGTATGTAACATTGTAATGTTATAATGTATTAAACTTTAAAAAATCATGCACACAAAAGTGTCAAATGTTATTTCCCTTTGTGAATCAGTTATCCCCTTATTGTAGGCCTATGCCACACCCTGTGACAAGGCCAAACTTGATATACAGTATTTCTCTATGCCAATCCTTAAAGCACCTTCTCTCTATGTATTGAAAGTAACCTCTATTCCTTGATATGAGATCTTCTAAAAGCTCATTGGCCAATCTCATTTTTGTAAATAGTGTTGTAATAAGAAGGGCAAGGCATGTTCTTTGTTCATGGTGCTCTGAAACTAATGCTTTTTATTCTAGTGATCTTGGCATGCCTTGATGGTATGTCCCTCAATGAGTGCTCTTGAGATAGGAAAAGTTGATGGAACTCTTGCTTTTAGGTTCCTTAATTAACAAAAATCTTATTCACAGATGATTGATGATGGAATGTAACCTAAAATTCAAAGAAATTGGTTCAATGAACTTGATTTTGATAGTGGATGGTTTGTGATGGTCATGTGAGTTGCAATGGCAAACCAAATATTAAAATCAAAGGTGATGCTATCATGACTAGTTGCGGGGTAGAGTTGAGTTTCAAGTATCAGTATCTAGACTCCTTCTCCCATGGTTGGACATGGTCTTTACAATAGTTTTTGAAAGTGTTGGGATGGTGTTACATCCTTGAGAAAATGGTGTTATATTTACACAAATTACTTATTTCTCTTGGAGTCCCTACATCATGGACTTGTATGTGTTGAAAAACACTTGAAACATCACCCTCACGACTAGGGGCTTATGGTGCTTTGTGGGCTATGGTGTATCACCCTACCTCTCTAGAGTATCATTGATTATTTCAATGTCCCAATGTCTCTAGTGGAATAGCATGGCCAAGAACTATATTACATAGTGATTCTCTAGCCATATGGTGTGCCCATTCTCCATTTTGATGGATACTTTCATCAATTGCGGACAAAAAAATTAGGTTGTATCGAGATAGTTGTTCTTTTAGATGGAATCCAAAAGCAATTAATGTTTGGGACATACTCCAAGTAGTGGTCCCAAGTGCCTAAATTATTGGGGCTAGGGTTTAGAGATAGGATATCATTATTGTATTTGAATTCATGTAATCTCCTTTGTGAGACTATGTGATTAATGTAGGCATACATCTTTTCTTGTAACCAAGGTGTAATCTCATGTACTCCCTCTTAGTTTTTGGGCTCTAGAGGAACTTCCTTGTTGGGGTTCTCTAGTAGACCTCCCTTATTGAAAATTCTTTGGTAATGAATTGTGGATTGTTTTGAGTTTGTAGTTGAAGATAGTAATGCTCATTTGTTGTAATTTCAAATTGTCTTGAGGACCTAGTCCTCCTCTGGGCAAACTATTTTTGATGACTCTCAAGATTGTTGATTTGGTCCAATGGTAATAGGTAGTGGTATGGCCTTGTGCACCATAATTGTTATGAATGGAATGGACTAATGTGTATGAAATGAAAACCCCGACCTCCTATGGTGAAATGGAAACCCTCTTTGTGGAAGTTTGGGGGATGAACTCTTTGGATTTTTGAGTTGAGCTTTGAGGTAGAATCAAATGTGGGGAAGAGCTATGAATCAATGTCTTACATTAACTAGTAGCATTTTGAAAATATGGTTGTGTTGGCCATGTGGACTATTTGGGCATGTATCATTGTTACGATGCAATCAAGTTATTATCCATGTTTATAGAAGAAGCCTTCCAAAGAGGATCTTTCCTTTTGGTTCAAAAATGCAATGAAAGTGTTGATCATGAGTTTCTATTGTTCATATCATGATAGAAAATTTTAGATTCTATGAACCTAGATGTTCCTTAGAAAATTCATAACAATATTTGTTCTTGAAGATGATTCTACATGCTTCTTTGAACCAAGCATTCATAAATTGGTGCTTGCGCCACCTCTTGAAGTGGGAAGGATAGGCTATAAGATGCAAGTGTAGCTAATCCTTTCCTGTAAATGGGACATAGTAGTTTTAATGGACCATGTGGAAGTAGTGATTATGAATCGCATGCATGGAGCACTATCTTGAGGTTGGCTCTACAATCCATCCTCCACTTGTTCAAGCCTTCGAGGTAGCAATCTTGGTGCTAGACAAGCTCAAAAGAGGACCATTGATGAATAGTATCACAATGTGAGAATAGCATCTTGGAGAAATTTTCCAAACAAATTTTGGATCTTCTCTTTTGCTATGAATGAAAATTATCATGTTGGATGATGAAATGTGGATTGTGTGTTAGTGCATTTCTAGACGGTAAGGTCAAATTCAAGGGATCTGCCTCTAAACCTTGTTTTGAAGGGAGTGTTGTCAACCGTTTGGGACACGACCACCAACGAGTGTCCTCGAACAGGATTCAGGTGTCTGCTGGTCTCTGGCTACACCAAGGCCCAGATACCTCCAAATAACTCAGTAGTTAATGTGAGTATGTGTGTGTG
>MNCI01005810.1:258524-280859 GCA_015680685.1 Gnetum montanum
AGAGGCTGAAATCTTTTTTCTAGCAAGCCATCTTCCAAGAAATCTTCTTTACAAATCTTCCAAGTGTGAGACCCCTTGATGCTCCTTCTTGATGTCTTCTTCCTTCCCCCCGAAGCCTTTTTATAGGGCTCAAAGGTGGTTAGGCAAGTTACAAAATATCTTGGGTGGTTTTAACCACCATGGAGACAAAAAAGCTACAATGGACAAATGTCCTATTCAGTTGTCAAGTGTCTTCATTTGGTTACCAAGTGTCTTCATGCAGTTGCCAAATGTCTTCATTTGGTTGCCAAGTGTCTTCATGCAGTTGCCAAGTGGTCACCATGGAGAGAAACAAGTTGCAGTTGACACATGTCCTTGGTGGTTGAGAAGTAGCCCATTTAGTTGACAAGTGGCCATTTTGGAGACAAAAAGGCTATAGTTGACAAGTGGCATTTTTGGTGGTTATAACCACCATTTCCATTGACAAGTGTTCAATTTCCCTTTTTTAAATCATAAACTATTTTATTGTTATTTACATCATAGTAGTAACTATCATAGGAAGTTACAACTTCCATATGAATAAAAGGGATAATAGGAAAATGTCTCTTTGTCCGTAAATAATAGGTGTTTGTTGTTTTTCTAAAAAAAAATCTCATTATCACTAAAAATTATACTACTTGCTAACGTTCAACAACTAAGAGGTCCAACGAATGATGTAGGTGTGGCATGCCCTAGGAATTAACAAATTTGTAGCAACAACAAAGATCACATGAGGATGTTCATGACTCATTAGTTGCTATTAATTTTTTCTTTTCTTTTGGGCAATTCCAGCAGGTTGAATTTTGAATGCCATCCTCAATGCAAAATCCAAATAATTAAGAGGCCTAATTTTTCAGGTGAACCAAAATTCTGGTGGATGCTCTTTCAGAAACCATAGCGTCACTACTCTTTTTTCCTGATAATGATGTCGATTAAATCATGAATTCTCTCATGGGATATGCTCTCAATGATAGAACCTATTACAGGAAAAAAATCGCTATTCCTCTTTGATGGCCGTTGTGCATAACTTGGAACAGTTTCTCATCACAAATTTGGCTGGTGTGTCATCGTTGGTGCAGGGTCCTGGAAACCCATGATTTGCCCCCAAAAATTCTTGCCTACCTTCCTTTCCAATTCCAGTAAGAGAGTGACGAAATGAAATGTTGTGGTTGACGTAGATCTTCTGACGATGCCAACAACGAAGACGCGGCAGCAGTGCATCCCGCAGCAGAACGGTCGCAGCAAAATGGCTGTAGAGAGCCAAGCCAACCAGAGGTGGACAGACTTTGCCGACTCAACATATGCGTATGTCGTAGAAGCCCTAACACCAGTGTGATTCTACATCATTTTCATTGCTCTCCTTGTGGCCCTCCTACCCATGGATTTTCTTTTTTTGCTATTGCCATGAACCATTATGAAAACCCCAAGACCGCGTTCATATTTTTCTGCAAGGGTTTGGGCCATCGTGCTGTTTTCATAGGCCCCTTCTCCTGACCGCTGTTCACGCCCGCGATCTCTGCCTCGTCTGGCCGAACCCCCACCTGCGCCTTCTGTGGCTGAACCTCCGCCTGTGCCTCTGCCTACGAAAATTGGCTCACACGCCCCCAAATCTGCGCGTCCTCTGCCTCGCCATGGCCATCATTGCAACCGCGGAAAGTTTGCCCAGGTGGACGGCTGCGCTCAGGCTTTTTTCTCCTACTTCGGCAACGGCGGCAATCTCTTCTGGTGATGATGGCGACACACGCGCTAGCTCTTCTGGCGTCAGCTCGCTGTTTCCTTTCTGCGGCAGCGCGCAAGCATCACCCAGTTGCTGCACCCAGAGCAACATCAGCTTTGCGTTTGGCTCTCAGTTGGGTTCAGGCCCTCCCCTGCTTCAGCCGCAATAGCATCAGCAACCATAGGATTTGCAGGGTTTGATTCTTCATCGTCGTCATCCTCTTTGCTCTCGCCTTCATCGTCCTCTTGTTTCAGCCCAGCTTCTACAATTCCTCACGGCCCCCTCTGCAACTGCGATTTCTCTTCTTTTCGGTTCATGGCCAAATTTTCCCAATACTGCATGTTATTGGAGTATCCATGATTTCTATGTTTTGTTTTTCTTGCATCCAGTAAAAATGGCCGCACATAACAATGCTGTCATAATTTTTGACCATAGAGGTTTGCTCAAGTTGCAAGCCATGATTGATCTTGTTTGCATTTTTGGAGAGACTGGAGACACAATTAATTTTTTTCTTGGAGAATATAGCTGTAAATGCTGATTTAGTGCAAGACCTCCATGTGTGCTCTGCATTTATTGAATTTTTGGGACCAGATTCTTAGCAGTATGCCCTTGTTTCGTTGATTGTTTAGACAGCAAATGAAGTAAGAATCTCCAATGGACTCATAGGAAGAGGAGTAGATCTTATTAATTCTTTGAATACGGCACCATAGTCCAACTAAGACTCTGCTTCAATACATATGAGTACCATAATTTTTACAGCCAATTCAGGATACACACCTGCTGCACTCTCACCACTGAGCATTACGCAATCAATATCATTAAGAATAGTATTTGCTACATCAGTTGTTTTAGCTTGAGTTGGACGTGGAGACTTAATCATAGATTCCAACATTTGGGTTGAAATTATGACTAGTTTGCCTAAGCGATTGTACTTGTAAATCATCATTTTCTGTGCCAAGAATATTTTCTCAATCGAAATCTCCATACCAAGATATCCTCGAGCAACCCTAAAGCATTAGACTCTCTTAAAATATCATCAAAATTTACAACACCTTCCTAATTTTTGACCTTTGACATCAACATTATCTTTTTTTTGGCATCCCTCCCAAGCACCTGCCTCATGTGCACTAGATGAATAATTCCCTATAAATGTGGCTACAATATCTAGCATCTTACCATTTGCAAATAAGTCCACCTATTCCATGAAATGGCCAAAATGTGCCAACAGGGAGATCATGCTCAACTCCCCTCCTACCATCCTAAACAAATGTTGATCTAGGAAAATAAAAGAAAATATGTGGATGATATAGATGTGGTGAACTAGCACATTGATAATTGGATTGGTAATATCTTATGGGTCTTTTTGCCAAAAGTAGAACCTAGGGTTCTTGCAAGCTTAAGTTCCTTGTAGAGACATGGCTCTTTTGGAGCATGTTCTCTCCTTTAGTTATAGTTTCCCAAGTCCATCACCAAGGATGAATGTGGTGAGTCTTCAAAATTGATGATAAGAAAAAGAAGAATGAATGAATGGGTGTTGAGAAGCCATTCAGGATGAAACTCAGCTAGACCTATGGAAGAAGAGTACATATTCTTGCATGGGTATGGATCTATGCAAGAAGACAAGTCTCTAGACCTAAAAAGGGACAAATCTAGGGGATTCCTTAGAGATGTTGGCACTTTGGTTTGAACTTATCCCTCTTATCATAAAGTAGAAAATTTTTTTAGGTTCCTCCAAGTGTCCTTTGCATTTCATGCAAGGCCTTGGATGGAAAGACATATCAGGTGTTGGGATTGGTAACTTCCTTCAACCTTGGCATCAGTTGAGTTGATGAAATCCCTAAAATTGATGAAGCTCCAAACCCATACTTAAAGTGTACTATCCAAGCTTATCCTAGGCTTCACTTTGAGGAGATCATTTCTTTTGTGAAAGGAAGGATTGTAAGAGAGGTCCTAGGATGGAGGTTCTCCTAGTCTCTCCCAATGGTTTGGGGGCCATGAAACACTTTGATGTACCCTTGAGTGGCACTCAAGTATTAGAAAACCCATCCTAGATTGGTGATACCAAGCCAATAGTAGGACTTCCTACTATTACATCCCTCTCTAAGTTCTCTTCATACTACTCTTATATGGAGAACTATATAGCCCTGATTCCATGGTGGTCATAGATATGTACGCAACTAGGATTGGATATTTCTAGCGTGGCGCCCAGCTAAACCTTGTACTAGATTGTGAAGGGTTTGGGGGTGAGGAACACCTTGTAGATACATCATCACCCTTCCACTAATGATGTCTATATAGTTTCATATGTACTTTTTTACTAATTCCTTGTTTGAAGTTTAGAGGTTCTCCTTGAGATGTATTCTCTCTTGTTAAGAAGCTATTGTGTCACTTTCTCCTTCCCAAGGGTTACTTTTTTATTTAGAGGCATATTTCCCAAGTCTTTAGTCCTAGATCCATTAGATTTAATGGAATTCCTTGGGGTGTTAGATAACATTGAGGTAACGTTGTTATATTTCAGCATTTGCAATGACTTCTTTTTTATTCACAACACAATTTCACAGAATGTTTGATTTTCTTCCTTCAAACAAAGGCATAGATATAATCAAAACCAATTTTGTATTCACAACTAACCCTAAGTTTCGTTGGTAAAAGAACACTATTTTTTAAATTTACAAAGCACTCCATAACATGTATAATTTGGACCAATCTAAGTTGAATGGGTTTGACTTTTATGAAATCCTTTTTTAATTAAAAAATTATTATTTTCAAAATTATTTCTAACTACTCAATCTAACCAAATTTTTTGGATTCTTTAAAACTTTAGATTAAACATGGGTCACATTTAAACCCAAATTACAAGTTACATAAAACCTCATGTATGGGCAAGACCTTTCATATTTTTTCAATAGGATAATAGATCACGTACCAAATTAAAATTTTTACTAACACAAGTTATGTGAGTAAGCAAGACTTTTATAGTACACTTTAATTTTAGAAACAAATCAATGATTTTAGGTTTTTTTTTTTAAGAATTCATCACTGATTATCCAATTATGGTAATCCATTAAAACATCCCAACCCAATATATTCACTAACCTTATAAATAATGGGGCCTTTATTCTCATGTATGTAGGGGGATTATCAGACCCTAAAAAATAAGTTTTATTAATAGTAAAAGAGCATCAAATACATAATCCACACCCAATAATATAGACTAGATATAGAAGGGAAACCTACTTAACTAGGTATGTTACACTAGGAAACATCCTTATAACTAACCAATCTCAAAAGGGAGGAGCCCAATCTAGGGATCTACCATCCACTAAGGATCAGATGAACTAGTAGTAGAGAAAGATTGGTAGAAAATTAGATTGAGTAGATAATGCCAAAAATTATAAAGAGAGACTCCCATGCAGTGATTCCACTCGAATTTAAGAAGGGAAGGCTTTGTGTAGTGATTCCTCTTGAAGAAGGTTGCTTGGATTCATGGGTCTTCCCCAAGGCTACAAAAGATGAATTAACTAGTTAATATCCAACTTGAACTCTGATGCTTGATATTTGATTTAGAAATTAATAAGGTGGAAGATCTACAATTTTTCCATAATAGTTAGATCATATATATTTGAATAATCAATCCTTTGAAAGAGAAAATTACACCTATGCTTCCAATTATAATATAGAATAATAGGCCTAGTAATCTTTCATAGAAATTTGAAGTTTATAGAAGTGGTAGGAGAAAAAGCCAAACATAATGTCATTTTGAGATAGCTTGCATGATGAAATAACTTTGGAGGCCCATGTATGTGCATGTTGGGCAAAGGGGCAATGCCAAAAAACATGAACAAGATTTTCTTTACCACCACAGAGAGGGCAATTAGGTGTGAATCCCAAGATATTTGAGATGTTTGTTAATAGGTAAACCTTGGCGAAGGAGATACCAGAGAAACTGTTAAATCTTAGGGAGAGTCAGTATTTTTCAAGTATGTTGGAAGAGGAGGCTCTAGAATTGTTCTAACCCTTATTTATGTCAAAACTTGTTACATCATTAAATGACACTTAATGAGTCATGCAAAAGTTGAAAGAGAACATGTGGCTTATAAGGTAGAAGTTTTGACCCATTAATCCATTAGAGACCATGAAAAGTACTTTGCATCAAAACATCCAATTGAAAATGGTAATGAATAAAATTATAAACCTAAGTCAAGTAATGGTGCATTATTTTAGAAGCCCCATACAAATTATTAAACACTTCCCCAGAAATCCATTGATTAGCTAATCGAAGACATCTAAGAGAAATAACTCCCTTACAAAACCAAGAGGTTGCAATCCTAGTGTTCGTAATGGCAAGTAAAATAGATGACAAAGATAACCACCAAGGACATAGGTTAGAGAGAAGAGTAGGAATAATCTTAACATTAGTATAATTGATATAATGGTGTAAAACATGCCAAGCCCTCCAAATGCTTTTTAAAACATGAGATCTAAGAATAATGATAGTGTGAGGAGAAAGGATCCAATTAACAAAGTGGATTTCTTTCCAAAAGGGCTTGTTTTTGGAAAATGCTTGTTGAAGCCTTAATTGGAGGAGAGTCCCAATAATGTCTAGGACATCTAGATGTTGAACCAACAAATTAGCAACCAAGGTGAGGCCTTGTTTAAAAGAGTTAAGAGGACCCAAGCCACCCTTATTCTTAGGAGGAATAACAATATTCCAAGTGACACAATGAAATCCTTTTTGAGAATCTTTAGAGGACCACATGAAGTCTCAAAATAATCATTCAAGCTTCTGATAAGCAACTTGGGAGGGGACCCAACATGAAGAATAATACACATTCATATAAGCATAGATAAACTTATAAATGAGGTACTTTCTAGCTAGATTGAGGCGTTTAGTCTTCCATTTTTCAATTTTCTTTTGAATCTGAAAAATTACATGCTCCTAGAGAATTGAGGTAGAACCTCTAAAAAGAAAGGGAATTCCTAGAATCTTGATGATATCTTGATCTTAAAGAAGCATCCAATTATAGTTGGGAAAATGACAATAATTATTGGTAAATCTATACATAGAAAATTTATTCCAATTAATAGTGGAACTCGAGAGTGAGCAATATTGCTCCACTCCAGATAAGAGTCATTGTAAATTAGCAATAATTTTTTGAACAACAGAAAAGGAGTCATCAGCAAAATTCATGTTAAGAAGCTAATGTTGAGGGGAAGAGAGATAGACCTTGGTGATAGCTTTATTTTAAATATCATAGTTTAACTAATGATAGAGAAAGTCAGTTGCGATGATGAATAGGTAAGGCACAAGAGGACATCCTTACTACACTGACATATGGATAGGAAAGGGAGAGGCAATACCAAAGGTAGTAGCTATTCTTGTGGTAGCATCTAAGAATAAAAATTTCACCATATGTAAGGACTTAGGGCAAAAACCAAGTTTAGCCATTATCTGTAAAATAAAGTCTCACTTTATGTTGTTGTAGGCTTTTACATAATCAAGCTTCATTAGGAGAATATCTTGACCATCATCCTCCATCAACTTGAGACCTTCCCACATAGTAATCACATTATTTAAAATATATCTACCAAGAACAAAGCCTATTTTCTGGGAAGATATAATATGATAAAGAATTTTCTTTAGATGTAAGGCTAAGCACTTGGACCAAATTTTATACACCACATTATAAAGAGTGATGGGATGCTAATTAGAGATATAGGTAGGTTCTCCAAACATAGGAAGAAGACAAATAATCCTCTAAATTAAATTGGGCCCAACGAAACTAGTAAGGATAGCCTCTATGATGACTTGGAAGAGATCATTTCCCATCAAATCCTAATGATTTAAAAAAAAATCAATGGGAAAACCATCATAACTAGGGGCCTTCCCAGGAGTCAATTTAAAACAAGCCTCTTGAAGCTCATCCTTAGTAATATTAGCTTCTAAACTTTGCAACATAGTAGAATTGATTAGGCTAGGATAATTAAGACTAGTAGTCTCAAATGATAAGATATCTATAGGGGTAGCATCAAATAAGGTTTTGAGATGCTTCTTAAGATATGCAAGGATATTGTTCTGTCAATGATGGTGGTACCATCATTGCAAATTGTTTCTAAAGAATGAGAATAGATACTTGAAAATTTCCTTACAGTGTTCATCTTCAATATATTTAACCAAGTGAGTCTACTTTTTGTTAAGGCACCTTATGCTTTGTACACATCCCATTGTTGGAAGGCTAACCAAGCTCTAGCTAACTCTCCATGAACTTGAGTGTTGAAAGGATCTTGAGTTAATCTATCAATAAGATGTTTAATAGTAAAGTGAATGTTGTTGTACTCTTTTCTAACAAAAACAACCACTTCCTTACTATAATAACAGGCAAAGTTCCATACTCTAAAAGAAGCACAATGCCACCATTGAATCCAACCCACCTAATCTATGGGCCTAGGTTCAACATTTCAAAGATTTGAGAGAAGTATTTACGTGGAAGAAGAAGAGAAGAAATTACTGTGTAACCACAAAATATGGAAATTATGTTTGTGGTTGCTATCATGAATCTGAATAGACATAGTAATGGAAAGATGGTTTGATAAGGTTGCACGTTGATGAACCATAGTAGCAGAAGAGGCTTCCTAAAAAGAAATGATGAAAAAATAGAACATATCTAACTGACTATAGATGTGAGCTTGCCCAAGATGAAGATTACTCCAACTGAATCTATGAAGATGATCACTAGTAGAGGCATCCATCCCATCATAAAGGTAGAAATTTTTCTTAAAGCCTCACTAGGTCTGATACTTGTAATTTGGAAGTTGGAAAAACACACTTCCCAACTAAGCTTATCATGAGAAAATTCTATCTCCTCTAAGAATCCAAGGTATCAAGGGAAGAGAATTAGCTAGTTCCTACCATAGAAGAGCACATTTTGTAGAGTCATTAGGGGCATAAATAGAGTAGATGCCAAAAGGGCCATGTGAGGAGGAGAGGGTAGCCCAAGAAACTCTATGGTCAGAATCAAAATCACTTTGAATGATTTTATCTTTTTAATAAGTAGAGAGGAGAATGGTAGTTCCCCCTTTCCCACTAACATGCAAAGTAGTAAGAACTGATGAGTGAGGAAGAAACCAATGGGTTGAAAGAGATAAATGATTTGCTGAAATCTTAATTTTCTAAAGGAGAATGAAGTCAAAAAAAATATTTAGACTAGAAAGAAATTTTCTTACACATTTACATCATAGCCTATCAGTTAGGTCTTGAACATTTTAAGAAAAGAGGTTCATGGGAAAGTAGAGGGCATATCAAATGAAAGGTTTCCATAATGTTCGAAAGTCAAAGTATCAACTTCCATTGTTTATGAGAGAATGACAAAGGAGTTATCTATAGTGATGGGTAATGTGGAATTATTCATTGGAGAGAAAGTAGAGGGTGGATTTGTAAAGGAGGAAGCTTTGAATCATTTCCTTCCACTACCCTTCACAAAATCTTCATCCAAAATTGAGTTCTTAAATGACTTTGGAGTGACATGTCTTGTTGGGGTTACCTTTAGGAGTGAACTTAACTATGGCACTTGTGCCTTGGAGGGGCTAGAAGAGGAGGAAGACTTCAAAACATTTTTAAAAGAGGTTCTGAACCTAAAGGATTCTAATGGTGATGGAATGTTGGTATATCTAGGGAATGGATTTTTTTGAGACTCAGTGAAGCATTTTTTCTTAGCTAAGAAGGGATAGGCCAAGATATGATGCTTAGCTCAATGATAATAACTACAAGAGTTAAGGAGATAAAAATAATGTATTTTTTGGGTGAAGAGTTTTACACTAGCTACAAGGATTAGTGAGTTATTCCTATGAGAAATATCAAGTTTGATACAGTAGCAATGGAACTAAGTTCTATTAAGCATAGTGCCATGGTCTAAAATAATACAACTGAGGCTATCAACGATGTTCCTCTCTACAGATGAAAAAATTAGTGGAAGGTTCAACAATGCAGCATAACAGGGGATTGTATTATATGCCAGGTCATTAAAATTAAAATAAAATTTCTAGGCACATGCAATAAGAGTTGCATTACATGTTGGAAAAATTCTGATAAAGAGAGGCTTCTCAACTTGAGAGGCCTTAGAAAGTTCCACTAGGATAAAGTTTTGAGCATAGTAATGGGCATGAGAAACTTGAATTCCCTAGGACTATAGCTTGATCTATATTTATGTATTTATACTAAGTGATCTCTATAGAAAATCCATAATTTGAAAGAATATAAAATGCATCAAAAAATCTCTAGAAACAACAACGAAAATATCGTCAAGAAGAAGGAAATCTATATTAGATGAGTTAGAGGTACTTCCCTGACAATGAGTAGAATCGTGGGACAAATCATACATTGCAAAACTTCATGCAAATCTTTCCACCACTCCTACCATGTAGATCTACCGTAACACCTATATAGAACCATCATGGTGTAGATCAACACCTTCACCTCCTCCCCACTATGCAAATCTACTCTACAGTTGTGAAAATATACCCATCATTTAGCCATAGTCGTAGCAACAACCAATCCTTAGCCATAGATTCATTGTAGCACTATAACCACCACACAAATCTATCTTCCTATTGCAATCGTAGCTATGCAAATCTGTTTGTCTTGCATGTAGAAACCCTAGAAAATTTGAAGAAACATTACATACTATGGGAGTTAACATTGTCAACCTCTTTCCACTACTATTAACCAATGTTGTGCTCTTGTGTTTGGTTTTTTTCCAAAGAAGGACATTTGTCTTTTGTTCTCACCATTTATGTTTCTAAAATGGAACTACCTCACAGGGAGTGTAACTTTTTCACTTTGGACTACCTGCTATACTAACATTCTTCTTCAAAACAAAACTACCTTAGAAGTTGGGCCTTTTTCATCAATTATTTTCCAAATTTCTCTTGCTAGTATTTGCATAATTTAGAAATTAAAGAAATGCAAGCAGTACTTAGGTTAAATATTTAACAAAAATTGACTATATATGTAATAATGAACAAAACTAAGATTACTCAAACTCACATTTCCACTTTTTAGAATCTTAGACATTGCAAAAACAAATGAATGCTACTTGATTACAGATGTAGAAACCATATAAGAAACACCAATGAGTCATGTCTATAACTTTGAAATGGTGATTTGGAAAATGCCTCTACAATAACAATAGTATGTGAAATACAAATGAGTAATTGATGAAACATCCAGTGCACAATGTTGATTGGGCCGCGTTGATGAAGCCTTGTCAACATGGTTGCATTAACATGACCCCATTGATGCATCTGTCCACACATTGACGTGGCCTCATCAATGCAAAGTTCATTTTCTGCTATAAATATGCATGCACCCATCACATTTAGGCACCTTTTTGTTCAAGTTGTAGCAAAGCTCTTGTAGTTTTTTTTTCATAGGAGTTAGACTATTTTCTCAACTGCATGCCCACAATGTGATGCTTGTAATTGTACGGAACCTTTATTAGAGTGTGACATACTTGGACATATACATGATCGGCAATAAAGATCAAGATTACTCCATCATTGTAGCATTCACTTGGTTTTAATTGCTTAATTGTTATTTTTATTTATTATTTTCTTAGTTAATATTTCTTTACCATCATTTACTATTCTTGTTGTGAAATGCAGAATGAGTACAACTTAATCGCGAATATTGAAGTGTAACTACTTGGTAACCTAGTAGCATATCTAGGAGCGCTCAAGTAATATACGCTTGGTAAGCCCAGAAGTAGTACATGAGGTTCAACATGTGTACAGATGATTAAGGATGGATTCTCATCACACTTACGCTAGCTTAGATTCTCTTCTCCCACTCCCTCTTAGCTAAAACAAAGTTATTTTTCATTGCCTCTAGGAGTAGCACTAGTTTAGGCCCACATCATATACATCGCTCTAGACTAAATCATAAGTGACAAAGCAAATACTTTTCTAGGTGGGAAGATAGCGAACTGCAATCAACGTGTAATGATCTAGATACTAAAATTTGTATATGATATGTTATTCTACTTGTACAAAATTTGTAATAGAATTTCATTATTCACTTCAAGACATAGTCTAATTAGAAATCAATGCTTAATATTTCCTACCAGAATCAACCTATAGCTTGGTATTTCCAAATTAATAGTCTTCAAGATGTGGTTAGCACTTCATTATTTCTAGAGGTAATTTTATATTCTATTATTATAACATTAACCTATATAACTTGACTTTAAGTGATATTTAGTAAATTAAGTGATTTTTTAAAATTTAGAGTCAATGATAGAATATTTAATTTACTTGGATGGTTGAACATGTTTGGCTATATGGTATTAACATTATTTAGTTAGCAAGAAGTTGCTAGTTTAAGTTATAAATGAGGCATCACTATACTCCTAAAATTCTTCTAAATTATTGTGTTTGGTTGAAAAACTTACTAACTACTAGGTTGTGTATACAAAGATAACCACATCTAATAAGATAATCTATTAAATGATTCTATATTACAATAGATATTGTTCTAAAGGCTTTTTGTGAAAGAGCACCAATCATGATAAAACCCTTGCATGATTAAAATGCATTATAATTTTAGCATCTAGAGGAAAGCTGTAATTTTAAATCATGGTTAATTAAAAGGTACTACATGCAAGTTAGAGAAACCTAAGTGACTAGCCTAGCTTAACTATATCATTAGCCCTTAAGGGTAGAAAGGACATGATGCATCCATGGTATCAAGTAACAAATTGTAGATTTAGAGTTCATTGAAAATTAAATTCCATGTGCATCCAAGATTTCCATTGTTTACTTACCCAAGCTTTGCAAGCAAATCTTGAACATATAGCATCCCTTGATACTACATTATCATTACCCTTGTCATGGATGAAATACTAACAATGCTATATTGTGATTCCTTTTAAGGGAAAGAAAGTAATCATAACTAAAATTAAGGGGAGACATTAAGGTATACATGTGTGCTTCTATGAATACATTGATTTCATTGACTTATAATAAAATATCTTGAATAATTTTTGTTGACTTCTAGTTTTGACAACTCTTGATTAATAAGAGAAGACATAAGATAGGTTCAAATCAAATGATAGGTTGGGAAAGGTAGGTCAAACCTAAAATAAGCTAACTATATGTATAGCCCAAAACATATAGCCAATAGAGTATATTAAAAAATTACAAGAATATAATAATACCTACAACCTCTTATTTAAAATGGCAATAAGATAACTATTGGAGCCACTAATGATTAGCTAAAGAGGAATACATATGTCTTTTAATATATCATTTTAGCTATATGTCTTGGGATATGCTATAGCCATATTATTTTAGGTTGTTTCACTTCCTTCCTATATAATAAGCATAGGTGTATTTAAAGCATTAAAAATTTTCTCAATTTTAAAAAATAATTTGATCACTTATAAAGTTATGAATATAATGTTTTTAATTCATATAATAAAATGCCATATGATTTGAAAAATACACAATGAAGTAATTAATGGTATATATAATTAAAGGGTTCATACAAAATTCAACAATATGTTTAACCAACATTTAAAATGCAACCTCTTTTCTTGAAGCATATTTCCTTCTCCACATGTATTCAAGAGATGAATCATGTAACTCTCACCTTAAACCATTTCGTGAAATGTTAGCTTTTACTACTTACCATGTGCTTTCAATAGTATTGGTATGAACACCTATCACTAGATCTTTAAAATGCAAGGACTGATTCACCATCCAATGATCAAATAAAGTTAATAAAGCCACTTTGAATCATAAGCCTTCCACATATCACTATAAACAATAGAATTAGGTTTAATCGATTGATAAATACTATTTATTAATATTTCTTTAGAGCTATTCTGAACAACAACAAGAAACATATTGTTTGAGTCACGCTTAATTCCTCCAAATACCCAACGATCTTTTACAAGACTACCTCTATTATATTTTCTTTTCTCAAACTTAGACTCATCTATCTCTACTACTTTTCCTAGGCCTCCAATTTTTTGTGGATTTTTTAATTAAGCATCTGCACATACATTTCTACAAAAATTAAACCAATCCACAACATTTACATACTCAAGGAGCATTTCCAACTCTAATCATACATTATCATAAGTATTTTCTTTAATTTTGATTTTGATTTTATGACCCAAGATCCAAAACACATGTTTTCTTTTTTGTTACATCAAAGACATACAAATTTACAACATTCTTTTTTTTTAAGAATATTTTTGTTTTTTCATTGCTATGTTACAATTTGAAAATTTTCTCTATATAAAAGGTCTAACTCTTGATAGAAATTAATACAATCTTCTAATTTTTGAATTCTTTTATATAGTTGTTCCCTAGTCATAGATGAAAGATCCTAAAATATAAATACCATTGTCGATAACAAATACATTACTATAGCTTTATAAAATTTCATAAAATAATTAATAAATCATACAACTAGCTAAAACTCAATAAAAAATACCATCCTAAATTGAAAATATTGGCAAAACTCTTGTGCAACCAAATTACTCTTATTGGTATACAAAACTACAAAAAACAATAAAGTCTTATAAAAAAACATGAAAAAGAATATGTAAAATGATGCTAAATAATGCTTAGAATTAACCATTAGTACATTCAATAGATTCTTATTAGTTTATGGAATTAATGTTCAATTAAAATTATAATAGTATGCATAGTTTATCATTACATAAGGAGGAAGGTGCTTATATCTTTTCTTCATAAGTGGTGATGTGGGGTTACCAAAACCCAATAAGTTTTTAAATAATATTTCATCCCAAGATATATATAGTTGACTTTAAACTTTATAATTACCAAATTAAGAGTTTTGCCACTAGGTAACACTTCATCGATTCATCATAAGATAAGGACTTATTAGCTCAATATAAATAATAAAGCTTGGAAATACTTTCTTTTCTTACTATACTATTTAAAACCATTTATATTTACTAAAAATTATAACCATTTTGCCAAATTTATTTCATGTTGCTTCTAAAATATTTAGGTTGCTTTTTCCTTTTCTTTAAGTAGACTGCACTTGGCAAATACTTTAGAATTTTAGTAAAAACAATCCTCTATGGTAAATGCAATCCCAAACTAGCACCCAATTTAAAATCACCATATTATGTGGAGGTATATATTGCCATCAACCACTGGGACGTGAGTTTTTTTAATCATTCCAAACATATCAGAACCTTTGGGGATGCTTGAATGGAATGGAATGCTAAAGCAACAAAAAACAAAAAGAGTGACTTATAATTTGAATTTAATTTGATTAACCACAACTATTTTCCCATTGAAACACCGTGAAAATTTTGAGGCCTCGACAGTTCAGTGAAAAAACTGGTGACTCAGATGAAGGGCCATAACCAAGTACAGTGCAGCAAGTTCCTTTTTAGTCAAACGTCTGTCTTGCCACGCTACATAGCACAGCACAAGTAAATTCTAGAGGAAGGAGCAAAGCAACGAATGCACGGCGGCCAAGCTTCCAACTTTGCAAGTTATCTATTTCAAAAATTTTAACTTATGGCAAATTACGCTGTATTACGCTACATAGCGTAACATCACATTGTGCAGCATAATATCAAAGATAGCCCACCGCAGCACCAAGGATGACAAGCATACAAGATTTCGATGGCCTGGCAAAAATCTCAAGTCCTAAGCAATAGTTTGTAGTATAACGCATCTCAACGAGTTTTTTTTTCTAGTTAAGGGGCCCATTATGCTGCTTTATGCAGCACAACGTAGTAAAAACCCCAAAAAGGATAGAAACAGAGGAAGCGCGGCAACAACACTTTAACTTTTGCAGTTTCGTCATTTTACACTGAATTACACTACGGTGCATAATTTAGTGTAATGCAGCATAATTAAGTAAAGATGAGCACATGATCAATTCATACACTACAATACGCTCTCTTGTGTATTCAAAGAACAATCTGTTGCCAAAGCCCGCATGAGGATAGTTTACGACACATTACGCAGCATAGCATCGTGAGCTTCAATGACAACACATTGAGTTAACGGCATTTTACGGGTGCGGGGCACATGTCACTTAAACCGCATTTTTCTCCTAACCCTAACCTTATAAATGTCCCAGTTGAGAAAGATCAAAGTGTTGGCAAAAATTTTCTTTCAAGGTTGGCAGGAGAGCAAAAGAGAATTAGCGATTGTGAGAACATTAGAGGTGATTGACAAGAATTCTTGATCAGAAACAACCGGCTGCCAGATATTCTCCCACAAGTTTGACTTCCTTGTGCCCAGATTGGCTAGATCAAGGTAGATTGATCATCACTTGTTTCATCTTTGCATCACTTTCTTGTTACTCGCATATGCTTCGTCCAAACCAAAGCTTGCCTAATTTCATTGTATTAAACACATTTTTTTCTTCATAAATTAAATCCCAGATCTTGTGATCATATCATTTACCAAATCTAATCTCCTGCATCCTAGTTAGATGGACTTGGCAATCTTATCTCAATCATTTGCATTATCTTCAATTGCTTCCAGGATTAAAAATATTGCATCGCTTTATAAAGAAATCTTCATATCACCATCAAAATACTACAAAACCTTTTACTGATTAAATAAGTCCATTTCTGATTGACAAGACCATTTAGGGCACCTCAGATTCATTTTTTCTCTCCAGCATGATCCTCGCATGGATACGAGGTTAGAACTGTGTACCACGGATTTTTGTCGGTATTTCCAGCGACCGATGTTTTCCATCGTTACAGTTTTCTGGCGCTAGAAGGAGGGATTGAACCTTTGATCCACATTTTATGGGTAGTCTTGTAAGCTGTCTATACCCATTTTTGATCAACGTAAACATAATACCTCCAAGGTTGTTTACGAAATCGTGTGGTGCAGATCGGTCGCTTCGACGATTCCTTTGGAATCCTACGAGATAAAAGCCCCGATTATTATCTTAGTTTGCATCTGTTGTCCCTATTTTTTTCTTTTATCATCATTATTTTGAAAATGGTTACATCAACCACAGCCGTTGACACTGCCAATCTCGAAAACCCTTGGACTCTGCAAGTTACGCTCCCCGTGGTTGAGCAACCAACTAGTCCAGTGCGACCACGCCACTCCCGTAGGCTACAAAACAAGGAGCCGAAGGGACAAGCTTAGCGCAAGGAATAGTACAATTTCCTCTACACTAAGCTAGTGGCAAATCTTCCTCTGTATCCACAAGAAGTTGAGGAAAAACGAGAATATGAGCTTATGTACTACGACAGGAAAGAACTCATTCCTACGCCTACCACTTTCATACCCTTGACAGATCAATAAAGGTGGATCCTAGATCAAATGTTCATGGTAAAGACATTGCCAAAAGAACTAGAAACCATGTTCCATGAAGAAGCACTTCACGATGGACAAGATGATCTAGAATCCCACTTAGAGGAAGGCAATCATGCCAATTTCACCATGGCCCCTCCCTCAACAACGTCTCGTATAAATCCATTATTCATGGTCACTACACCTTTTTCTAACACGGATTGAGTCCCGCATTCACCACATTTACATTTTCTTTCTCCGTCTATCTTCCCAGGTGAAGTTCCATCACAGGTTATCCCTCAGCAGGCACAATTACCTAAGTCACCTCATTGTGTGCTTGCACCCATGCCACTGCATGTGCATGCTATACCTACAACGCCAGCTACGCTCTCAATTTGCACGATAGAGCCTACCACCATAGCACAGTGGGCACCCAACATGTCTCTTGTCACGCATCATATGCAAAACCATCACCATTCCCACCTTCAAGGCCACATCCCACAAGTGCTAAACCCAGTTGCAGGACCACTGCCTGTACCCCCAGCTACACAGACAACGTACCCAGTAGCGTAGTCGAGGGTAGTTCCCCCATCTGCAATAACCATCGGATTGTGGATGTCGCAAGCAGCATTATCAGCAAGGACTATCCTGCCAATCGTCAGCCAAGATGTTACCTCTATGCCTCTACCCAGTGTAGCTCCCCCTTCCATTCCACAAATGACATCATTATCTATGGGGCTGGATCAAGCCTTCCAACTCATTCAAACCCTTATGTAGGAGGTCAAATTCCTCAAGGCCGCTGGTTATGACGTGGTACAAGTCATGGACTTCTACCAAGATGATCCTATTAGTCCAGCCATCCCATTCTTGTCATTGCCGCCTGGGATGCCCCTTCCTCATTTCACGAAATACAATGGGGAAGGTGATCCCAATGCTCATCTCATCACTTTCAGGTTAGAGTCCTTATTGCTACAACAATGGCCGCATACCATAATCCATGTCTTTGCTATGTCCTTAAAGGGTAAAGCTTTGGATTGGTATCAAGCACTTCCACGCACTTCCATTTCAACTTTGGAAGAGCTGTTAACCCAGTTTGTGACTCACTTCAAATACAACCTGAAGCCAGAGGTCACACTAGACTAGCTCATGGGAGTTAGACAAGATCTGCTCGAGTCAGTCCAAAAGTTCATACAACGTTGGAGTGCCACCTTGAACGAAATCCACAAGCCCATCGCGGATGCCCATCTATTAGCAATCTTCAAGGGAGCAGTCAATGACTTTATCAAGTTTAAGCTGTATTACCTCGCCCCCCATTCTCTCAACCAAGCCTTTGCCTAGACTAAGGGCATCCAAGACGCAGCTAAGGCTAGTAAAGATTTGGCATATGTGGCCTACAGAAACGCCCACAGCAAGGGTAAATACAAAGCTAAAGCCACGATGACTACAGTGGTGGTGGTCACTGAAGGGGCCAAGAAGAAAGGCAGCAATAACAAGAAACTAACTACGGAGCCAGCTGAGTAGGCAACAAGCTCAGGTGGCACCAATCAAGAAGCTTCATCTACCCTTGAAGCATCTCCACAACCAAGGCCCAAATTTGAGCATAAAGATCGCTCAAATTACGTGACCCTACCTGTGAAGCCTTCAGAACTTCTAAAGCAATTATTGGGGACCAGCCACATCTAACATAAGGCGGTGTCTAAGGAGGCTTTGAAACACCACAGGTGCCACTGCGAGCTACTCAAGAATCTCTCCTTAGCCCAACCTAATGAACCACCTTTGCCTAAGAACTTTAAGCTAGACCGATTCTACGACTATCATCAATTGTGCAGCCATGATACAGACTACTGCTAGGCATTGAAAGATGACATCCAACATCCGATAGATCAAGGTGACTTGATCTTAGATAGCAGTAGCCCGACACACCCAAAAAACTAAGCCATGCGTGTGTACCAAGACCCATTGAATCCAAACAACGCAAGGTACACAATCAACGTGGTAGGGACAAAGGACGATAATCAAGCGCACCCGAGACAGCCTTTTGTGTTTCGAACACAACCTCGCTTGACCTAAACAATGAGTCCATCAATGTTGATGAGTAGTCCTCCAAGGAATCCTTTCATCCTCCGAACTTCATCCCAGAATGCTTCTCGATAGCCTGTAGTTGTTAATGCCATGGCATAGCCCACGCCTACACCCAAGGCACCCTTAGTCATTAGAGTGCCAAAACTATCAACCGTCCCTCCTACGTAGGGGCAATCCTCTAAGTCAAACTCACCTACTATCACTGTTGATGCGGCCAAGTGTCCTCTTATGCTGGGGTTACCCAAACCTCAACCCCTCACTTCAGCACCGTTAGCCCCACTTGCCAAGGACAAATAGGTTACACGAAAGCAATTATCTCCCCCAGGCTAAAGGAAGTGTAACCCTTGGGCAACTATCACTTCTCCCCATGAAATTCATCTCCTAGGGAGAATGGAAGAGGAAAAGGGTAACAAACATTCTGATCATGGGCAAGATCTCTTTGATGCCCTAGCACAAGTCAAACAGGCCTTGAAATAGAAAAATACAACATTGAGCCTTTATGACTTGCTCATGACATCGCAAACACATTGTGAAGCTATTGTTCGCATGCTAACATCCATACCTGTGGACGAAAGCCTGCCGGCTGACGAAGGAGAAATTCACTCCATCATGCTTTCCCCTGCCGCTAAAAAATCTGATCCCACCCCTTTGACCTTTCATGATGAATCCATCAAGGATGACCCCGAGGGTCAAGTGACTACGGTACCCATGTTCATCACTATCTAGGTCGTCCAGCACCGAATTTGGAGAGTACATGTAGATGATGGGGCAACTGCTAATGTCATCCCTTATCCCATAGTGGATAAATTAGGTTTGATCGATTAGATCAGCCCTACGACAACGTCATGCCTAAAGTCATTCAATGGGGCACGGGTGCAGGTCAAAGGGACTATCCACATCAACTTTGTAGCAGGGGACCAGTTCCCCATAGATGATACGTTTATTGTGATTGAAGAGATGCTTGAATTCAATCTAATTCTTAGGAGGTCTTGGTTGGCTCAATTGAGGGCAGTTTCATCACCCATTCATCAGGAAATCCATTTACCTTACGTAGGAGGAGAATTGGTTATCTGCAGTGATGAAATAATCCCTCAGGCTGTTAATAAGATAGAGACAGAACAAGGGTCGGAGATAGAAATGTCTAAGAATCAGTCCCCTGTTCTAGTACCCAAGGAAGCCGAAATAGTGGCTGATGACAGCATAACTTGGGCCGAACTACCGTTCCCAGGAGAAGATTGCGATGTGAAGGAGAAGGGCCATAAATCTCCCCGTCCTTACGCATCGCTAAAGATCAAGGCAATTAAGAAATAGTTACAGAGTTAGCAAGTAAAACAATATTGCTTAACTACTACGGTCTCATCAATCACTGTGTTTATGCTTATCATTTATACTTCTTATGTTTATGCATGTATTCACGCTTTCTGCAAGCTAATTGCATTACGCTCTTGTTTACCTTTGTGTTTAGCTTTACATTTCTATCTTCTTTACTCCTATTACGCTATGGCCCAAAATGGCACTTAAACTAGCAACTGTATCTACACTTCGCACTCGAATTACACAAAGGCCCAAAATGGCCCTAAACTAGCAACCTTCTACATTTTTCACTTGAATTACACAAAGGCCTGAAATGGCCCTAAACTAGCAACCTTCTACATTTCATACTTGAATTACACAAAGGCCAAAAATGGCCCTAAACTAGTGACTTCATTTATGCGTGGTACTTGAATCAGCTACAGCCCGAAATGGCCTTAAACTAGCAATCCCACTTACTCTTTCTATCTAATCCCATTTATGCTTGAAACGTAAATTTCATTCACACTCTATACCAGAATCCAATCTATGCTTACTTTTCATACTTTAAAACTAGAAAAAAAAACAAGAAGGGGCCCGAAATGGCCTTAAACTATCTAGGGCCTGAAATGGCCTTCAACTATCCAGGGCCCGAAATGGCCTTAAACTATCCAAGGCCCAAAATGACCTTAAACTAGCAATATCATTTATGTTTTACATTTAGACAATTTAACAGTCCACGACAATTTCAAACTAGTAACCACATTGACGCTATGCTCTCAAAACTAATCACAATTTATCACAATGTTAAAACCTACAATACATTTTACATAAAGAGAAAACAACAAAAAGAACATTAACATTAATACCAAAATTTGTCTCAAATATGCTAACAAGAAGAAAAATAGTCTCTTTTCTTCACCACAATAAAACACCAGGTTAATTCATTACGCATCTCCCTTACTACCACTGTCTCCTATATCTCCTAGTTCAATTTCTACTCCGAGGGGGTCATCCTCATAGAGACCACCTTTTGCACAAGGAACCCCTTCATAAGGACGATCCTATTCATGAGACCCTTCAACACACTCCATTTCTCGCAAACCCTCTTCGTGAGGATCACCACCTTTGTTAGCTTCATCTTGTTGAGAAATTTCCTCAGGTTGTTCCTACGATTACACATGGCACATAGATTAACATCATTGTCAAAACTAGGTACAAAAAACGCAATAATACTACAACTCACCCATGATGGTCCAGCATCAGCAGCAAAGGGGACTTGTTCTAAGCTAATCCATAGACGGTGCATGATTTCATCCTCAGTGAACTCAGACCAAAGCCCATCCCCTAGAACAGTTCCACCCTTGACCTTCCCCTTCTCCATGGAAGTCCATCGGGGTGGCTCAGGGAAGAAAGAAGGGATGGTAGTTTCACCTCCAAAAAGAGTCACTTCCCTTTCTGGAGAGGCACTCACCGTCACTTGCTCCTGGAACTTTTCAAATGCCTTGGAAGTGTCTATAACGTCGAGAAATAGTCGAATGGATTGAGCCTCAATAGTAGAGTCCCTATAATGTTGACAATAGGCATCGCTTTCTCATTTGTAAACATGTTTATGATCCTTCTGCGTCTACCCCCACTCTTGTACACTCGCGCTATAGTCCTTCCAGTCCTGGTTCTTCTGAGTAAGGAGGTCCATCTGCATGCGTTGTTCAACCAGTTCATGGCTAGTNAAAGCTCAGAAAATGGGAGGTGAAGACTGGAGGACAGCTGTCGTTGACTACGCCCGTTACTGGGTTGTCATCAGGAACAACATCCAAACTAGCCATGAACTGGTTGAACAACGCATGCAGATGGACCTCCTTACTCAGAAGAACCAGGACTGGAAGGACTATAGCGCGAGTGTACAAGAGTGGGGG